>ML268154.1:0-26764 GCA_005239495.1 Nicotiana undulata
GGTCGGCTAGCCTAGTTCCACGATAGGCGCCATCACGGCCTGTTAGGAGTTGGGGTCGTGACAGCCACCAATCGCCACCTCCGGAGGTGATGACTGGCTAGGAGGCGACCTTCCCCTCCAACCACAACCACCCTTTACCCTTCCTCTATCCCCGTCACTGTTTCTGTCGAGCCAAAAACCTTAGCGGTAGGCCTTCTAACGCCGGTGAGATCTACAAAGTCAGTGACCCTATTAAAACCGGTCAACTTTAGATAGAGACGTTATATATATCCATATATGGCCGAAGATATGCTTTTGCGTCATGTTTGTGGACTGTTTTTCACGAGTCTGGTCGGGTTTACGTTTTTTCGTCAACCCCATTGCTTATGCTTTTTTACTGCTCTATATGTTTGTAGAACCATAAATCTGTTCAACCATAAATTCTATTCATTGTAAATTCTCTTCATAATTTGTGGAGTTTTGATCATGATCGTCTTTGCAATGATTCCCAATTATTATCATAATAGTTGTTTTAGTAATCAAATATCAATACTCTGCCGAACTAAAAAGAATTTTAGTAAAGTTTTCATAGAAAAAATTGGAAAAGAAAAGTTTGGTGTGCTTAGATTGTCCGAGGAAAAAAATTGGAGAAGAAAGAGTTGGGGTCCACATTAAGTCTAGGAAAAAGAAGAAGGATAAAGTTAATTCTAAAGAGTTTCGCGCGCTCCAATATGAGCGTAACACACAAATTTTGCCAGTGTAAAGGGTTTAAAAGACATTTTTCTATTGAGCAGAAAGTGTTTATTTGTCATTATCACTTTTGAGGTGTTCAGTTGGTCGTTGAGGACAACTTAAAGGGGCCGTTTATGCAGTTCACCTATTATTATATATTAACTTGAATATTTTTTAAGAACCCATACATTTAAAATTCTAAATCCGCCTCTGACCTAATAATTTAACCAAGTTTTATATAAAGTGGTGTAATACACTCATTAGACACATATATTCCATCATTTACTTTTTATCACCTGTTTTTTTTACCCCATACGATTTACATTGAAAAACAATGGCACATTAAGCAACTTTTTGCTAAAATGAAGATAGACGATTGGCCATAGTTTTGGGCATATATTTTCAATTTTTATTTTTAAACACTTACTCATGGAACATGATCAGTTTTAGATTTTTCTTTTTTTTCAAGTTTCCAAAACTGGTATAGGACAGTTTTTGGATGATTTTTTTTCTTTCACTTACAAAATTTTAAATTATTTTAAATAAAATGCATGTCCACACACAACTTCAACTTCCTAAAATTATTTTTCAGCATAATTATAAATATTTTTTTATATAAAATTTCAACCAAATTTATGTCGAAACGCTATTTGTTTGGATGGTTGTTTCACATCGTTTTATAATGTATCGTATTGTATTGTATTATACTGTATCGTTTGATGAATACAATGTTTGGATAGATTGTATCGTTTGACGTTGTTTCATGATATCGTGCGCCAGCAATATGAAAAATAAATTTTGCAATATTATAAAGAAAAATTATGATACGAAATAAATTTAATATATAAAAAGGTAGAGTAAATAATAAAATAAAATTATTTAATAATAGTGAAAGGTGAGATGAGATAAAAAGACAAGATAACGACGCAATCACATCAAATCGATCGTTACATAAAGTGGCACATTTCGTCGTTACGTAACGACAGATTTAACGATACGATACAATAAAATTTAAGTAACAACCAAAACAACATCGTATTTAAAGTAACAATACGATACAATACAATGGGTAACAACCATCCAAACAAGCTTTTCCATTTCATCTCAAGCTCCTAGGAGAGTAACACTAGTATAGTCCTTGCAAAGTTTAGTGTGCAATTTGATAATTCGCGATAAGTTGAGGGTTATTATGAGCTCGTTTGGACATAATTCTGTTTCCTTTTTCATAAAAAAAATTCACTTTTTCTAGAAATCAATGTTTGTTCATAAAATTTTCAATTTTTTATTTGAAGATGCATTTGAAAATTTTCGAAAATCTGAAAAACTCTAAAAATATTTTTTAAAATTTTCACTCAAGTCACTCACAACCTTAAAAAATAACCCAAACTGAAATTTATATCGAAACATAACTCTAAAGTTCAAATAAGATTTTCACTTGAAATTTCTTTTCACCATTTTTTGAAAATTTACAATTCTTATGTCCAAACGCCTACTATGTATTATCGACGAAGAAATGCTAAATTATTTTAGTTTATTTTTTTCTCGGAATATTTATTAAAGTTCATTGATTAAAGTAAAAATTGCATAGGGCAGCCACTATTTAAAGTGGTATTTACTTTTTACCCAGTATTTTTAATGCTGAACAAAAGTAGCCATTAGTCCATTAAAATTAATATGAAAAGACGGTGTTACCCTTTCTTCTATCTCTTTTCCTTCCTAAAAGAGTAGTTCATATTCATGCGGCTCAAAATAGCCTTGCAACTGAATGTTCCGTTCTGAAAAGCAAAAAAAATATCATGGGACAAAATAAACTAAGTAAGAGACCCAAGTTCAATAAGCATTACCTTAACTTTGCTTGGATTGTCATTGCAGTGTTTTGGTACAATTAAGGAGTTTGTCTGATTTGTGTATTGTGCTCAGTAGGCTGGGGAAATCACGTTTTCTTTGCAACATGGTGGATATTGTAGAGATCCTATCTTTGCTATAACACAAATTGGTTTCTTGAAAAATTCTATCTTTGCTATAACAGAAATGTATTTTGTGAGTAAGAACACTTTCGCCCAAATTCCAATATCTACATAGGTTAGATCCAACAATCATTCATCATCACTTGTATCATAATCGTGCAACCACACTTGGTCCTGAAATTAGGATAATAGGCCCTTAACTTTGAATTCCAAGTTCAAAAGTTGGTCCTGAAATTAGGATAATAGGTCCTTAATTTTGAATTTCAAGTTCAAAAGTTAAGGACACTTGGTCATGAACTTCAAGTTTCAAGTTCAAAAGTTAAGGACAATTGGTCCTGAACTTCAAGTTTCATGTTCAAAAGTTAAGGACACTTGGTCATGAACTTCAAGTTTCAAGTTCAAAAGTTAAGGACAATTGGTCCTGAACTTCAAGTTTCATGTTCAAAAGTTAAGGACACTTGGTCCTTAACTTTGACTTACAAGTTCAAAAGTTAAGAACACTTGGTACTGAACTTAGACTAACAAGTTCAAAAGTTAAGGACAAACAGTCCTTAACTTACAGTTACAAGATCAAAAGTTAAAGGACCAATAGGTCCTTAACTTTGACTTACAAGTTCAAAAGTTAAGGACGCTTGGTCATGAAGTTTGAGTTATAAGTTGAAGTCCTGAAGTTAAGTTCAAAATTTAAGGACATGTAGTCGTAAACTTAGAGTTCCAAGTTCAAAAGTTAAGGACATGTAATCCGAAGTTAAGTTCAAAAGTTAAGGACATGAGCATAAGGATATTTTTGTCCGAGCTGTTAAAGTTTATTAAAGCAGTAGCTAAAGACTAAAGATATTTTAAATAGTGACTTAAAAATAAATATGTGTTATTAGTGGTTAACTGTGCACTTTCCCTAATTAAAACCCACATAATTAAATAAAAAAAACCTTTGCTTGGTGAAAACGAAAAGCTTTAGCACTTAAAAAAAAAAAAAAGAAGCTTTGGGTTTTCCATATTTAGGGCTTAAACGTAAGATTTTTCCTGTTTGTTCTCATTTTAGTACTTGAACAGCTAGCTACTCAGATCTTTGTGTAATCCAGTGTTCTTCTCGATCAATTAGCTTGCTAGGGTTTTAGCAAAATGTCGAAAACTCCGGATCCGAACAGTACCGGTACTAGCGCCGGCGCCGGGAAACCTACCGGAGAAGAGGCGACGGTGAAGGTTCCCTCCAAGGATCCAAAGAAGAAGGATGACAAGAAAGACGAAGATCTAGTAAGTATCAATGGAATTAATCCGATAATAATAATAATTATTACATTATTATTTCTATACAATTTTGAGAAGTCATTACTCATTCAGCTATTTCAAGAAGAAAAAAGGAAATAGGAAAAAAAGGATAAAAAAAATTTCAAGTTGCTTTTTATAAATGCGTTATTTTTCATGTCTTATTTTGCACACTATTTGATGAGTCTAGCAGTTTGATATTTTTTTCCAAACATTGTCTAAACAGTTTAATTATAAAAATGGCAATGTTAGAATCCTGTAAGTAGTTATGTAAATTTTTGGAAAAAATGAGGAACAATACAACAACAACAACAACCTGAGGCAGATTCAGCATGTGAACTTTATGGGTTCTACCTTTAAACTTCCATCTTTGGTGACAGAGTTACTCGGTACCTGATGGAATAGTTGAGGTTTAAGAAAAGTTCTTAGGATTTAACTCACAATACCTTTGATTATTGGTTGAGAATCTAATATTTGTTGAAAGTTTTGTGGGGTTTCACACACACACACACACACATATATATACATTCACCACTGACAACAACAACGCCTCGATCCCAAGATAGTTGGGATTGGCGGTATGAATTTTCAATATCATAATTGTTCTGTTTGGGTCTATAAAAAAATTCAATACTCCGTACTTGAAAGAGTATATATTTCTTGGGGTTGTATAATATATTTTAGTCGTTATATCTCTAATATACTAATGAATCTTCTAATGAGCATTAGTCTTCTAGTTGGTATCACCTATAAGGAACAATGTTTTAGACAAATAGACTCTGAATCCCTGATGCTTTTCGGAGGGATGGAGTGATATTTTCTTACTTTAAGATAGTCATGTTAATTTAACAGAATGAGGGACAAGCAACATTGGTTTAATCAAACTTCAATATCTTACATGGCTGGCTCTTTGTCATCACTTTTAGCTTATGTATCTTTGTTTCTTATTTATTGTTTTACGTCATTGGGTTTAGTCGGAGGAGGATTTGGCTTTGAAGCAGCAATTGGAACTATATGTGGAGAGAGTTCAGGATGCAGATCCTGGACTTCAGAAGGTTGCCCTGGAGAGCATGAGGTTTTCTTCCCTTTGTATATTATTAAAATTTCATTCATTACACTTAATGCATAGTTGATAGCGACCTGCAACCATCGTACTTGAATGCATAGTTAAACTTAGCTTAGCAAACATTGTACTGGAGCTAACACTACTTTTGCTTTTGTAATTATTCTGCATCTACTTGATGCCTATCAATATATCTCTCTTCTTCATCAAAAAAGTTGATAGCGACCTGCAATTTTTTTTTGATAATGGTAGCAAGATCTAATGGACTGATGTAATATAGTTAAGAATTTATTGGCTTAAGAGGTGTGTTTATGAAGCTATTTTGTAGCATAGAATCTCAGGATTATTGTGGATTTCAGTAATATTAGAAGGTTAAAAGATCTTAATTGTATTTGAAGGAACTCTTGGGACAGCAACCATCGTGCATGAATGAGGGAACTGACTGTTAAGACTTCCATTTAGTTCATTAATGTACTTTCTTTGCAAGTATGGTAATATCCGGTGAAGAGGGTCCCCCAGTCTTGTTGTTTAGGAATCCCCAATGAAATGTGCCAAGTACACCTACAATTAGAACATGTATGTCATCAGTACACAATCATAATCATGAGAGCTTTATTTGCTAGAGCGGTAATACTTAGTAGCAGGTGGAAGATGGTCCCTTTGTCTTTTTTCTTATGAATCTCTAGGATATGTACCAAGTACACCTACAATTAGAACAAGTGTGTCATTAGTACATGATCATAAATACAAGAGCTGCAACTTTTCTTTGACAGTCCGTATAAAACATTTATAGCTAGCAAATGGGCGGGTCATATCGGATATCGGCAGGTTGAAAATGGGTTAGACAAAAACGGGTAAATTGTCCGATCCCCCCTTTCACACGATAAAAATAAGTTGAGTGACAGATAATACGTTATACGGGTATCCGTATTATCCTACACCAGTTTCAGCAAAGTAGCAAACATAGTCCAGTTCCAACATATAGAAAAAACTGCTAATCCATTCAAGAGAAACTGTATACACTAAGGGCAATACTGATGGAAAGAAGTTCAGACTGACTAAATTTAATCTTCAATTCTTTAAAGTTAAGTTAGAAAGAAGTACCATCAAATTTCTTCAAGGAGCTCAATCACCTAAGCAGCAAAAAACCTTACTTTGATATCTGTACTTTTATAAGAAAATTATGCATATTTTATGACTGAAAAAGATTTTTAAATGTAACTCAAAGTCCTTCAAAAGCACAAATGTCGCAGACGCATTGGGCTAAATTATTTTTTCAGGCGGAATTGTCATGTCTTCTCACGCCTTCAAATGCTCGTGGTTTTTGCTTAGAAAGTAATAAACTACCTCCTTAAAAAAGAAAAAAGAAAAAAAGTTACTGAAGTGTAGCAAAGGATGTCATAAACTTCGACATTTGGTCGGCAACAACGTAACAAAACCTTTCTTGGGCCATAAAACGGCAGCAGAGGCAGTGAAGAACTTTCAAGTCTTTGACGAGTTTGACTGGTTGGGGGATTCTGAAACCCATTTTTTACCCGTCAATTATCCATTTTTTTCAGATGATCCATATTTGACCTGGTTTAAATCAATTATCCAACCCATTTTTAATTGGGCGGGTCGAGTGGATACTTGTATATTTATCCATTTTACTAGCATTAAAAGCATTAACGGATTAGAACTTGCAGTCAATGGTCAACTGGGTATCTGAACGATTGCCGGTCTTAAATTCAGCCTCTGAGACATAGTTATCACTTGTGCATATTTGGGTGTCGCATTTTGGAAAATACTGTTTTCTTTCCTTCTATCACACAGTTGAAATTGAGATGTAGACTTTTATGATATATATAGTCAATATATTCACAAAATAATGTATAGTCAATCTATCTATTAAACAAAAAAATTAATGCATAGTCAGTATAGTGTATCATTATTTATTTTTTGAAAATCATAAAGCTTAGTCATCATGGTATTTCAATAATAGAAGGTCCATTAGTTAAGTTGTGTAAAATGCTATAAGAGGAATGGCATGACAATTTAAGATTTTCAATATCCAGAAGTTGTTGATGATCTTTACAGTTATAGGAGAAAACTAGGATGTTATCTTTTTGCTTACTCATCTTTTCTTTGTTGCAGGCAGGAAATTCGTACTGCTACAAGCTCCATGACTTCGGTCCCAAAACCACTAAAGTTCTTGCGTCCCCATTATGGAACACTAAAGGGATTTTATGAGAATATGCCGGACTCCGATTTGAAGGTATTGACTTCTCCACGGCACTTCTCTGATGAAATTTGAATATACCAATTCACATGTTTTAACTTCACTGCATGCAGAAACTTCTGGCAGATATACTGTCTGTTCTGGCTTTGACAATGTCTGCTGAAGGAGAAAGGGTATGTTCTATTTATTCTTTGATATGCTATTTATTCTGTTGATACGAGCTTAAGCATCTTCATGAGCTATAATGGGTATTGTTAATTTTCTTTGGTTCTTACAGGAGAGCTTGAAGTATAGACTTTTGGGATCTGAAGGTGACATTGGTTCCTGGGGACATGAATATGTTAGGTAAGAATATGTTTCCTTGTACTTCAGCTATGCTAAAATATGTAGTAAATTATACCAGTGCTGCTGCAGACTGTAATGCAGATGTAATTAGTATCTGATGTGCATGAAAATGGCTTTTTGATGGTATTTAATTGCAATGATAAAATATTAGTTGTTTTAGATATTACTTGATGCATATGAGACTACATGTTATCATATCTGATTTCTGCCTTATTCATTTTCACCTAAAAACTGTCAAAAAAAATGAATTTCCTCCTGTATTTGTATTTGGATATTGCTGGTTAATGCTAACTTTTTGTTACAGGAACTTGGCTGGAGAAATTGGACAAGAGTATGCAAAACGGCAGGTTGGTGTTTATTCATTTCGAGGTTCTTGTAAAGTGTGAGCAGAATGTTAGCAGTCCATTGTTCATGCGGTAGTGCTGTTTAATGTGGAATTTCTTGTCTCCAACCTAATATTTTTTATTTTCTGGATCACCACTACTTGCCACTCTATCTCATCCAATTTATTTAACACTCTTTCCATTTTGGGATGTTTCAAAATGTTTGGCACCAATTTAGTTCACAACTTTCAAGAATTTAAATTCATTAAACTATTCACATTTTAACTTTGATTTGACTTTGCTCTCTCTGTGATCACTATTTTTATAGTCTCTCCATCATGACTAATATGTTATATGAGCCGAATTAACATCTTATTTTGGATAAAGTATGAGTCAATTGAATCTTAAGTCCGTGCCAATCAAACACCATTATATAGAATGAAACAAAGGGAGTATTGTATTTACCATTTTTTTTGGATAAAGTAAGAAATTTCATTAAAATAAGGGCAACTAACGAGTATTTACTTTTGCATCTAATGCTTTTACAAATCCTTGTTTTCATTATCTGCACATGTTTATATATAGATTTCCTTTGAGGTAGGTATTTCTTTAACATTGTGCCTTTGGCCTAAACCTTTTTTTTTTTTTTTTTTTTTTTGGAATTTTGGTTAAGAAAAAAGAGTTCCTGCCTTGACACATGCATTTTTACTTTTAAATCATGCTATGATTCTGACGTAAATCAGTTGTCATTAGCTTCCATATATTCATGCTCTCTATATGTGTTATTTCAGAGTGAAGAGGGCCCAATTGACGATCTTATGGAGCTTGTGCAACAAATTGTTTCTTTCAACATGAAGGTATCATTATTCATCTATGATTTTATGTTGTCAATTGTGACAAAGTTGAAGGATTGAATGTAGGAGGTTGCTACTATACAACGTGCTCCTATGCAGATGCATATATATCTCTGTATTTATTTACCCTTTTTCTTCTGTCTGAATTTTTCCATTGATATTTTATTTTTCAATGCAGCATAATGCTGAACCTGATGCTGTCGATCTATTAATCGAGGTACTGTTTCTTACCGGTATACTATGCATCATTTTATAGTATGCACATCAGTAAGAAATATCTTTGCATAATTTTAGGTTGAAGACCTTGATCTCTTGGTGGAGCATGTGGATAGCAGCAATTGTAAAAGGACATGTGCCTACCTCACCAGTTTTGCAAAGTAAGTCGTATCTGGGCATGGTTGTGGTTATTCCCTTTTGAATGTCTGAATCCCTTGGATTTTTCTTGTTCGGAATTTGTTCTGGCGGAAATTATGTACGCCAGTCTATATGCTTCTCTCTTCTTTTATTCCTCTGCCTTATCTGTGATTTCTTTTGAAACCAGAATTTTTGATGTTGACTTCAGCTCATGAGCGTCAGGTTAAATCACAAATTCTGATATTTTGCTTCCCAAGCATTACTCATTTAGCACTAAGCTAATGTAAACCCAAAGAGGTTTATATACTCCTTGTAAGCATCTTGAACATGCATATATGTGATCTTATCCGTTGTTGCATTTTTGAGGTAGCAGATTCGTAGATGTGAACTTGAAAAATTAAGAAATTCCCAGGCAAGAGCTTTTTTGTTTTTCTATGTAGGGTTGTTTTCTTGCTTGTGTACGATAGGAGACTAGCTCTTCTCTAAAAAATGGCCGATCCGTGAGTCTACAGAGTTCCAAAAACCTTGCAATAGGAAGTGAGTTCATTCAGGAATTAGGGCATGATATCTATTAATTATAGTTGGTTGACTGTGTTTGAATTTTTCTTTTAAAGGCATATTCTCTGAATAGACATGAAATACCCTTTCCTCGTACTTCTTAAAAGCCAATCTTCTAATAATAGATAGTGCTGTGGATGTGACAAACTCCTTTTCCCCTAAGGCAAGCTAAAGTGTTTATGCCTTGTCAAATGCTGGAATGAGACTTTCTTTTGTCTTTGTCTGTCTCAATCTTTCTTCCATCTGATTTTCTCTGTCTACGACCTCTGCTTCAGCACTCATGTCTTTTCCTGTCTTACAGATACCTTCCTGGACCTGATGACATGTTGGTTCTTGATATTGCATACACGATATACATGAAATTTGAGGAGTATCCTCTAGCACTTGTGACTGCATTAGCCCTAGACAACATGCAGGTCCGCACTGCTTGCTATTACCAGCTAATTTGAAGTATTTCTGTCAGACACTAGTTGATCTTTTGATTGTAAAATTTCAAATCTGAGTACTTGTAATTGTTTTGGTTTGCATCTTTCCTTGCAGTCTATAAAGCAAGTTTTTACGTCATGTGATGATCTTCTACTGAAGAAGCAGTTCTGTTACATCCTTGCTCGCCATGTAAGTTCTCCATTGTGTGTGCTATTTTGATTTATTAGAAAATACCAGCACGTAGAACAATTCAATTGTTCTTCCTATTTCTTCTTCTTGGTTAGGGGGTCAAGAATACCTCTAATTCAGAGTTTGATCTCTGAGGTCTTATAGAAGTGCTTTTCCGCTACTGTTCTATGATATATTGTTGGTGAAATAATCAATGCGCTACTTATCACTTATCAGAGAATGATAAAGTGAACTATCACTCCATTATTTCTTTTATTTCCCTGTAATCTCTCTTGTGCCTTGTATTCCTTGCCAGGTATATGGCTTCTCGGGTCTGTAGAGCAGACAAAACAAAAAAATGTTGAGTTATTTACATGCGGCTTTATGGCATGTCGACATAGTTTTATGTTAGTAATAGATCCAAGATGCTAATTTGACGATTTTGAATCGCAGGGTCAAACATTTGACCTCGATGAAGAGATGTGTGCGGGTGATGAAGAGAGAGAAGGATTGCAGGAAATTATTAACAATACGAAATTAAGTGAAGGCTATCTTGCACTTGCCCGTGATATCGAGGTCATGGAACCCAAAACCCCTGATGACATATACAAGGTTAACACCTCTAAATAAACTTCCTTCTTACCATGCTTGATTTGCATATACTGTTGCATCTGTTCGATATCCCGTATTTGAAGTTACTGACCTGACATTGTGCTAGAGGTATATGTTACTGGCCCTATCTCTTGCTTTTTTGTCCTGCAAGGATAGTATCTCATGTCATTCTTGCGTTCTTTTTCCAGCATCCAATTTCAGTTTTAGTTACTCCCTCCGTTTCAATTTTGATTAGGTATTTTCCTTATTAGTCCGTCCCAAAAAGAATGACACATTTCTATATTTGGAAACAATTGAACTGACTTTTCATTTTATCCATTTTGCCCCTAATGAGAAGCTTTTATAGCTACAGAAATATCATGGCCCCACAAAGCTTTTACCCCTCCTTAAACTCCATGCCAAGTCAAACTACCTCATCTAAATTTGAAATGGAGGGAGTATTAATTATCGATCAATATGCTCATTTCTTTCTTTTTCCTTTATTTCATTTCTTTTTCCCATCCTTTCTCATATTCAAAGTAATTTGGGAGTAGTTTGCCTCAGTTTTCTTTTGCTCTTTCAAAGAGAGATAAAGAACAACCACTTAACCAACTCGGTCGTTTATGAAGATACTTCATCCGAAGAAATTTATCTTTATGTTTATTAGTTATTATCATAAAGGAAAAGCTTTTGTGTAAATTTCCACTAAATCACTTCTTTTTTCTATTTGTTTAGCCACATTTGCTTGATGGCCGAGCTAGTGCGGGAGCAAGTGTCGACTCGGCTAGACAAAATTTGGCTGCTACATTTGTCAACGCATTTGTCAATGCTGGTTTTGGTCAGGTAAAATGAGTCAGGTTGTATTTTTCATATACAATATAGACATAGATAGCTTGGTATGTATCTGTCTACTGTAAATAACTCTAATTTTGTTTTTGCTGCAGGATAAGTTGATGACGGTACCATCAGAGGCCACGAGTGGTGGTTCTTCCACAAGCTGGCTTTTCAAAAATAAAGAACATGGCAAGGCTAGTGCTGCAGCAAGTCTGGTATATAGTTTTACTAATTCATTGGATTCTCCTTGTTGATTACCTATCAGCAGCTATTAATTGTTCTTTCCCATATTTAGGGAATGATCCTGCTTTGGGATGTTGATTCTGGGCTTGCACAACTTGATAAGTATTTCCATAGTACTGATACCCATGTCATTGCTGGTGCATTATTAGGAGTTGGAATTGTAAACTGTGGCATCAAGAATGATTGTGATCCAGTAAGCTTCCTCTGATGTTTGTACTAATTCTCGCTGCAAATTTTCATATCCTGAGGTTTCACTCTATTCTTTGCAGGCATTGGCACTTCTTGCTGAATATGTAGACAAAGATGATCCTTCAATTAGAATAGGCGCTATAATGGGCCTGGGTCTTGCTTATGCAGGTGCTCAGAATGAGCAGGTAAAATTCCTATGTCTTTCTTTTTGGATTTGGTTAGAGAAGAAACTTTCAGTTCTGTCCTTTAGTCCATCCATTAGCTTACAAAGTTCTACCTTGTTTTTTGGAACTCTAGAAGATCGGTTTGGATATATAGGAATATTACAATTGAGTGCTCACTGTTTTTCAGATCAGAAGTATATTGACTCCCATACTTGGAGATAATAAGGCGTCCCTTGATGTCATTGCATTCGCTGCAATATCATTGGGCTTGGTGTACGTGGGTTCATGTAATGAAGAGATTGCCCAGGCAATCATATTTGCATTGATGGAGCGAAGCGAGTCGGAATTGGCAGAGCCCCTTGCCCGTCTCTTGCCTCTGGGTCTTGGTCTTTTATACCTTGGGAAGCAGGTACCTGAAAAAAAGTTACAGGCCTTGGTTTCTCTAGATATTGAAGAAAATCGGTGCAGACTAGCATTTGTCATTCATCAATATTCATTCAACTCTGTTGGATTGTAGAACTTCTTATTTTAATTTGGTATCCCTCTATCATGTCCTATAGGAAAGTGTCGAAGCTACAGCTGAAGTTTCGAAAACTTTCCATGAGAAGATCAGAAAGCATTGTGATATGACCCTGCTTTCTTGTGCCTATGCTGGGACAGGCAACGTACTCAAGGTAATACAAGTTTCTTCTCCTTTCACTTCCAACTGATTCTGGTTAGGATAATTGCAATTGCTGACTGTTATTTTATTCTAGGTCCAACACTTTCTTGGTCAATGTGCTCAACATCTTGAAAAGGGTGAAACCTATCAGGGACCAGCTGTCCTTGGTATTGCAATGGTAGCAATGTCTGAAGAATTGGGGCTTGAAATGACAATACGCTCCCTAGAACATCTTTTGCAGTATGGAGAGCAAAATATTAGAAGAGCAGTTCCATTGGCTCTTGCCCTCCTCTGCATATCAAATCCAAAGGTATGTTTTCTCAAAATTATCCATACCATTGATTTCTATTTCCATACTTTTTCTTTTACTTTGGTTGTGTTAATTTTCTGGTTTACCTCTTTTATTGACTAGTCGTGGCAGGCCTGTTTTTCTTTTTCTTCTGCTTGTATCTCTTGGTAACATATTATGCTGACTTGGACAGGTCAATGTCATGGACACGCTGAGCAGGCTTAGTCATGATTCCGACACTGAAGTAGCAATGGTAATTTTGGATGAGTGTAGTTATTTGTGCAGCTATTAGATGGTTAAATCTGAAAACTTCTGTAAATTCTACAGGCTGCTATCATTTCATTGGGATTGATAGGTGCCGGAACAAACAATGCTCGAATAGCTGGCATGCTGCGTAACCTGTCCAGTTACTATTACAAAGAAGCCAACCTTCTTTTCTGTGTAAGAAATAAATAATTCTTAGTTATTCTCTGCTGACTAGTCCATATCTTGTGTTTACTATCCCGCTTACTCTAATCATTGGCATTTGTTACTTCTGCAGGTGCGGATCGCCCAAGGTCTTGTCCATTTGGGGAAGGGCTTGATAACTCTTTCACCATATCATTCTGAACGATTTTTGTTATCTCCGTAAGTTTTCTCTTCTATAAACTATTTTGTCTCACAAGAAGCATTTTCTTGTGCAAGTCCCTTAGAGGCTCATTTTACTAACTGATATTTTTGAGTTGAAATATATGTCTTTTACCTAGTTAATAAGGGTTTTTTGAAAGAGGATCAAGTGAATAATTGCAGATAAACAGAGGAATGCCGTTAAAGGATCTGTTATATCCTTGTTTCTTTTAATTGTTTGACGGATTTGTTGTCTTAAACCTCCTATCAAAGATTCAAAATTGACATGTATAATTGAACCGGTGCTTCATGAGCTAGCCTTTTTGATCCTTCAAACCCTCAATCTGTTGTTGCCTCTTAAATTTTGAACTGTTCCAGGACTGCACTGGCTGGACTCGTAACTCTGCTGCACGTATGTCTTGATATGAAGGCCATTATTTTGGGGAAATACCACTATGTGCTTTATTTTCTGACACTGGCGATGCAGGTTTGCTATCTCTTGAACTAGCCTTTCCCTCCCTCTACTTTTGTCCCTTTTGGTGGCTGTTGGTTGGTTTCTCTTCTCTGTGTTTTAGCGCCCCCCCTCCTGCGGCCGCCCTTTTGTTTTCTTTTTAATCATTCATACGTTTGCTTCTTCTTTGCAGCCAAGGATGCTGATGACTGTGGATGAGAATTTAAAACCCTTGTCAGTGCCTGTCCGAGTTGGTCAAGCTGTTGATGTTATCGGTCAGGCTGGTCGGCCAAAGACAATTACGGGTTTCCAGACACACTCAACCCCAGTTCTCCTTGCTGCTGGGGATCGAGCTGAGCTTGCTACAGAAAAGTATTGTCCTTCCCCCTTGAACTTGCTATTTATATTGCATGGTTGTTGATCCATTTCTTCACTATTTTTAGGGTAATTTCTGCAAGGGAAAAGTGCACCTTTGTCTCTTAATTATTGGACAATTTTCTTTTTTACCTTAATTTCTGGCTATGAACATTTGATCTTGCCAAACTAGACACTACTAGTCTTACCACTATAGTCATGCCAATCTGATCAATTTTTATCCAATGAACATGTAACTGTGATATGTCATTTTTAGTGGCTTAGTATACTATTTTTCCTTATATATTCGGCAGCAATTTCTAAACCCGTATTGCTTGCTTTAAAAGTACTAATACAAGCTCCACTTGGCATAGACATATGGTATTATGCTCAATCGAATATCACGAGTCCCAAAATCGGAACCTCAATAACTGAGGGACCACAAACACAGTTTTTCCGTCATTATAACTAGTCCCATCTACTCAAATTGTCTTGTTAATGCAGGTACATTCCACTCTCGCCCATTCTTGAAGGCTTTGTCATCTTGAAGGAGAATCCCGAGTATAGAGATGATCACTAGTCATGGTACAAAATGAGTTCACTTAGATTTAATTGGGCCAGGATCCTTGTTCATGAGATGAATGTCTGGGGACGATCACGAAGACGAAGACCCATTTATTTAGCTCAGGTTGCTTGCTTCAAGATTAGTCCATGCTGAGATCGTCGTGGCTAATGAGGCTACCAGATCGACCTTTACATAGAAATGTACGAAAGAAGAGAATTGAGTACTGGATTGTTGCAAGATTCTAATTTGTTCTCCCTTTATAGTCTAAAAGGAAAGCAAAATGACTCCTCTCGGATAGTCAGCGAGCTTTTAGAGGTATAACATTGGCCAAATCTTACTATACGAGGGAGCTTAGCTAGCGCAAGAAAATGTTTTTTACTAAGCATATTTGTACCTGTTATATCCTGCCCTCTTGTCGCATTGTTTTTAACAGCCACTGGTCACCGAAATTGAAGTGGAGATCCTATACTTTGCTTTCGATATGATTTTCTTTAGCACATACCTCCTCTTATTTCATTGGAGCTTAGCCTTGCGTGCTACCTTTCGTTTTGGATAGTGTTCTTACAGCTTTTGATTTATGGAGTTGAAGTTTCCTTCCTTAAGCCAAAGAGTTACTCTTGATCTTTTTTAGTTGGACTTTCTTATCAGTTTTTGGAAATTGGAAATTATAGGGTTAATTATTTCCCTGACATTGTTGATTGCGAGCTTTGTATTATAGTGCATTGTTTGGAGCAACTGGAAAAGGAGGAGGAGGGGTTTGTTATTTGGAACATTGGGTTTATGGTGTATGACAAATATCATTTTACTTATGTGTCCGTTTTACAGGATATCGGTAGGTATTAATGAAACATGAAAATTAATGTCATTTTTATCCTATTCAAATTGTAAATTGTATAATTGGTCATCGGAGATAATTTTATCAAGAAAGTCTCTACTTTTTGGTTTAAGATTGGAGTCGTTGAATTATTCTACGTTAACAAAATACAACACCACTGAAGAGTTCAATTAAATTCTAATAAGCACTATAAAATAATCATTTAGTTTGACTATAATTTAAAATTATCAGCGGGCAACGATAAAACTTTTTTCTAACGCGGGATAAAATTAGACAGAAATATTTAACAAAATTCATAATTGCTCAATTTGAACTAGTACAGAGTCAAAAGGGATTTTCCATGCCTAAAACCCTCTCATTTCATCACACTTCTCCATTTCTCCATACATTTCCAAGCAGTTAGCGGATGGCCACCGCCGCCGCATCGGCCGCCGCCAGGTCCGTTTTCCGGTCAACATCAGTCCGCAATGCTGTTCTCAGAATCGCATCCGAATCGAATGTTGCTCCTTCAACTTTTCGCCTAGCTTCTAGAAGTGCTCTCTCCAATCGTATCTTCAGGTAACATCTGCGCATCTATAGAAATATATATATATATATATATATATATATATATATTTCTATAGATGCGCAGATGTTACCTGAAGATACGATTGGAGAGAGCACTTCTAGAAGCTAGGCGAAAAGTTGAAGGAGCAACATTCGATTCGGATGCGATTCTGAGAACAGCATTGCGGACTGATGTTGACCGGAAAACGGACCTGGCGGCGGCCGATGCGGCGGCGGTGGCCATCCGCTAACTGCTTGGAAATGTATGGAGAAATGGAGAAGTGTGATGAAATGAGAGGGTTTTAGGCATGGAAAATCCCTTTTGACTCTGTACTAGTTCAAATTGAGCAATTATGANCTCTCTTTGAATTTTCTGTTGAGTTTTAACTTTTGTTCCTTTTGTTTCAATTTGTATGATGATGATTGACTAGACGTAAAGTTTAAAATATTTATTTTGATCTGCGTTATTATATTTTTACCTCTCAAATTAGAAAGAGTGTCATACATATTGTTACAAAGGAAGTATATAGTAATTTTATAAAAATTATCTACACAATCAGGTCCAGGTAACTGCATATAATATGGATTGATAACTTGTAAAATGTTTATAACTAACTTGCTAAATTACTGGTGGTCTAAAAATTATTTACATTAATTTTATTTTTGCAACTAACAGTCTTGTTGATAATGCTTGATGCTACTGCTTTTCTTTTCGTCTCTCGTGAGCCGAGGGTCTATTGGAAATAACCTATCTATCTTCAAGGTAGGCGTAAGGTCTGCATACACGCTACCCTCCCCAGAACCCACTTGTGGGATCACACTGAGTTTGTTGTTGTTGTTGTAACTAATAGTCTTGTATTAATCACCAATGAAGTAATTACAAAGCCATAGCTAAGCTGTCCCAGCTTGCTATCCAAACTAAAACTCATTTACAATCAGCAGAGAATTAAAAAAAAGTCTATGCCTAGAACATGAGTTGTTACACATGAGAAGTTTTTGCATTGTTAATATGTATAAGTTAAATCATAGTTTGAATTCGATTTAGTGGCGACACATATATCTACTGCTTATATGTTGGATCCGCCTCTGGATAGCTAGTGTTATATGCACGTATATGTGTCAATGTGACAGAGATATTATACATATGAAGGTGTCCAGCTGAGATGAGCGCTTGTGTGGAGTCACTGCAACCGTACCACACAGCCACTGCTTCAGCCTTGATGACTTCCATGCTGACTGTCTCCACGCGCAGTTACGGTTGGCTATCAGAAGGTATCTTCACTCTATTTGACTATTTCCTAATACATTTGTTTACTTCTACATATGTTGGGCTGGATTCTGTTATGAACAATCACGTACTATTGCTACCTTAACCTTATTGATTTAATTGGTCTAAATAAAGTTGACTATCCAATTTCGTGATTTCTTTTCATTTTAAGTTTTGCGATTTGTGCTGCGTAAATTGTAATTTAATATGTTTGATGGCTAATCCATGTTTTGGTTGAGTACAGCTACATGATGGACATAGAAATATTCACTAGAGCAAATTTTCGTCATATCATTGTTAATGTAGTTTTCTTTCTCTCTTTTTCTCTTGTCTTCGATTTCCTTCCATACATCTAGCAATTATAGGATGTCTAACCAATGGGTTTGATTCTTGATATAGGTATCTAGCAACACCTATAGGGCCCTCCTTTGATGTACTTTTCCTTGTTTTACGATTTTGGTAAGTCGATTAAGTTTTCCTCTTGAATTTCTTGGAACATACCTGTGGTGTCATGGAGATCTTCAGCATATAGCTGTGCTCTAATTGCATCCTTAGGCTTCAAACAAAGATTTTGTGGTTATGAATTTGAGTTTGGCTAAAGTCTTACTTGATCATAAAATTTGACTTGAGTTTGGCTAGTCAGCATGCTCAAAACCTCCTTTACCCTGCAGTGGAAAAGTCCCCAGATAGAAACTGAATTTCCCAGAAACAGTTGAATAAAATCAAGTGTGAATAGTCTAAGAAAATAACAAGAAAGCAAAATCAATTAGTATTAATGTCATTGCTGTTCCTCTCATACATTTCAAGAGCAGCCATCGCCTATTTAGCTGTTCCCGTTTCCTCGCTTCAATTAAGTGCTGCATGCTTCATTCTTCATATTGTAGGCATTGGCAAAACTAGATGAAGGTCAATGCAAAAGATTTCCTTATGTTCCCAAGCTTACAAATTTAGACGCGCAACTTTAATACATAAAATTTCTTTTGATTACTTTTTCAAGATTTGTAATAAAGTTTGATTGTTCTGGGAGTATATAGTGATTGGATCGCTTGTAGATTTTGCTAATGAATATTGAATTACTCCTAGTTTTTACAATATGCTTGTAGGAGATCCAGCTCCTATATGCGAATGTAACCCTAGAGTATTTTTTATTATACAACAACAACAACAAGCATACCCAGTAATCCAGTATTATCCCACACCGTGAGGTTTGGGGAGGATAGTGTGTACGCTGACCTTACCCATACCTTGTGAGGATAGAGAGACCCTTACCTTGTGAGGATAGATAGAGAGACTGTTTCTAATAGACCCTCGGCTCAGGAAAGCATAAGCACCACAATAATGAAAATATCGACAAGAAGCGACAGTACCAAACAACCATATAAAAGCAGAATAAAAACAACAAAACGGTAAGGTGATCAACAATGAAAGAAAACAACAGATAGTCATACAAATCTACTACCAACAGAAAACTGTTAAGAACACTCTAGACTACCTACTCTACTACCCTAATCCTCGACGTCTATACCTTCCTATCAAGGGTCATGTCCTCGGTCAACTGAAGCTGCGCCATACCTTCCTATCTCTTCGTTGGCCCTCCAATGTCAAGAGTAAGTACTTGCTTGGAATTGAGACGTAGAAATAATAATAGTTGTTAAATAAGAGTAGCAGTAGCATGTTTATTTTGTTGGCTGCCTTAGTTTTGTTAACATAAAATGTCTTTGTGGACTTAAACTTGCTAGAACTGCTGCTTACAAATTTATCTTTTATTCAATCAGCTCAAAATGACGATGTGTGATGATTCATTTGGGGGAGCTGGAGCAAACATTACCAGTTTGTTCTTCCTAACGATGGGGTGCCAACTGCCATGTAAATAAGTTATATTAAGTGAGTAGCCAAGGAGGAGCTTCTGGGTATTCTGCATTTCCAAACATTGAGGAACTGGATCTTAACCTTTTGGAACACTTGCAGAAAAATATAATCTTCTTGGAGCTCACTTGATGTAGCGACGAGTTGGTACTGATTATACTTTGTAGATTTTGGAATCATATAACTTTCTATATCATGTTTTTGCTACACTAGGATACCTGAGCTTTCCCTACCAATAACTACCTGTGTCACAAATGGTACTGATTTTCTTGAATTTATAACGTACTTGTCAATAAGTACACACTTTACACTTCTTCTATTACAAATTATTAGAACACGATAATAGTATTCAGTTCATGAATGCAAGTCCAAGCTTGTCATCAGACGCGGAAAATGAGGATGGATTTAAATAGGCTTTAATATGTTGAAATTAGGGTGACAAACGGGCGGATTGGGTTGGATATGGGACAAATTGAAAACGGGTAATACCGAAATGGACAAATTATCCGGCCCGACTATTCATTAAGGATAGAAAAGGGTTACCTGGCGGATAATTTGGTTATCCATATTATTCATGGCTTTCTAGAATATGATCACTTTTGGGAGAATTTCTGGTCTCCCAAACTTGAGGAATCAATTTGAGGCTTTACAAATGTAAAAATTTAAATCCATTAGTTATCCATTGATTATCCGTTTTAATCCAACCTATTTTTTAATGAATAATAGATGATATGGGTGGATAACTGTTTTTTTTAATTCATGTTGACATGACCAGCTGAAATTCAAAAGTTAGCAGTTACTTGGATGCCTACTTCTCATGATCCACATGGAATTACGTGAACATCTTAAGCTGGCACCAGTTGTCGTTATAAAGAGAAGAAACAGGCGATAAAGCCTGGGAAATAAATCGCACCCCAGTACTAAAAAGAGCAAAATCAAGGCAAGTGTTGCATGTATAACTGAACCAATTGTTTTACTTTGAACTATGCATGTATATGTGTATGCATATACACCCAAAAAAGGTTAAAATGCATACATATAAGAATTAGATTTTATGTCAAGATTACGTCGTACACCAGCACCAACTGAGAAAAATAAGAATAAAGAATAAGAATAAAAAAATCCAAGCAAAGAAACCGATTTACCATGGTATGGATTGATGGAAACAAACTGTAAGAGCCGAAATGCAGGCATTCTTGCACATAAAATTCCATACAATTCAAGGAATTCAATAATTAACAATTAAAACAAGAATTGGACTCTGACACGACTTAAAACTACCGATTCTAATTAGCTGCTCTACTCTTCCACATTCACCAATTCATACTCAACCAAAGAAAGGTTGTTTTGCTCGTTAACAGCAAAATCAGCTGGTTCAGTAACCTCAACACGACCCCATTTGTCTACTGCAAGTCGCATGGAACCCTTGAACATGTCAATCTTTGCATTCCGCAGAATCACAGTAGCCCCTGCCTTCAATAAATCAACTGCATAAAAGAGTGAAGCTGTAAATATCCTACAGGAAACATTCAACAGCATCCCCTTTCTGTGATTGCTAATCAAGAGTCATTTGTTCTTTGGGCACAAAATCACAATACAACTGTATAAAAGAACACATTTATCCAATCACAACACCAATAGCATCCCTTTTTCTCTGATTGCATATTAAGAATCATTTTATTGACTTTTCTGCACAAAATCACAATACAACTGTTCTAAAGAATTTGCCAGCAACCTGAATACATAGAGCCACCAAATCACCATTTCTCCCAAAGTGAAAGTATTACACTAGATTGAATGGAATATGAGGGCAAAGAGGTATTAAAATAATTAACGTAAAATCATTATCCAGATCATAATTGGTACTTGGTATAACCTTTTATTTTGATAAGTTTTCAACCTTATAATTTACTAACAAGATAAGATGAAGTGCGAAGTGATTAGACCTTTGAGAAGGGTAGCATGAGATACTAATACTTTAAACACCGAACAATAAAACCCGGAACTCACATTATTATGCGAAATGTTAGAACTCACATAAAAAGTAATAGCAAAACAAATATAATATTTCTTCAGCAGAAAATAAAAATGCAAAGTGGAACTTGCTAAAAGAGAAACGTAACACTCAAGCATGTCTCATAACACCACTATCAAACATGAAACTAGAAACTGCAAATTCATATCTCTAAATTCTTCAATTCTTCAACCTACATTAACACTAAGTTCCAATTTCCGGGTTTCCTTTTTTTTTTAATAAGAAAAATAGATTTCCAGGTTATTTTAACAAATGCAACTCCATCTCTCTCATTATGAGCTCTATAAGGTAATGTTATTTTTTTATAGCGATAGTTTCTGAGCCAACTTGTGCACACCTCAACTATTCCTTTGGGTGCCTACTACTCCCAACGATGGACCTACATCTGGGTGCACAAGCACCCATATTGTTGACCCAAACAAATATATTTACATTGCAAACTTAGTAAAAAAAATAGAGACTAAACTTCCAACCACAGAATACGACAATGGGGTAAAAAAGGCAGCCCGCTGCTCAAGGCATCCTGCATTCACACAGGTTCCGAGGAAGGGCCACATTCCAAGGGATCAGCCTACCCTAATGCAAGCATTAGTGGCTGCTTCTACGGTTCGAACCCGTAACCTATAGGTCGCAGGGATACGTCAATGGGTAAGCTGGTTAAAAAATTGGCTTTAAGGCAGCTTAGCACCCATCACTTAGAATTCCTTGGTCCACCAATGATCACTACAATGATAATATCAATTACGCCTCCATTCCAAACTCATTAGAATTGTCTCTACGAATCCTCTACATCTATCCCACTCAGTTTTGGCTCGTCTCAATACAATACTCAGTAATCTATCTCTAAACTGGATTATCAAAGGGGAAAATATTAAAAGTAAAACAACACAAAAAGGAAAACTAAAAAATTCAATCATTTTCCTTCATTTCCCCTTTCATTTTCTCAATAAATTCCAAATTAATATCTCGAAATAGATAAGAGAATTATAAAGCTAAACAAAATTCAGAAATGCAGATATATATACCCTGCTCATTACGTGCGGTGAAGAGGATGGATCCAGTATCATCACCAACGAGGCACTCAGAGATTCTCGGTGGAGCCCTAGGGTTTAGCGACCCCGATGCTCTGCCGCCACGGCTTCCGCCGCCGGTAGCTTTCACCGTTTTCGCATCAACAACCTTAACCGTCAAGTTATGACCATGTGTCCCAGGTTTTAGGCTGTCCACTTTCACAAACACCGGCTTCTTCTTCTCGGTTGCCGCCGCCGTGCTGGTTGCCGCTGCCGCCGTCGTAGCCATCGCAAATATCTTAAACCCTAACCTTTTCAGAAAATTTGGAAATGAGAAGAAAAGAGTAAGGGGGAGAGTGATGAATAAAACAAACAAATTAGGGTTTTGAAGGAGTCCTCTATTTCTACATAACGGAAAATGAATTAAATATTAAAGAAAAACAACAGAAATGTAGAATAATTTTAATAAATCGAAATTGATAGAATGATTAATAATAATAATAAGAAAAGCTGAGAAATGTTCAAAAATATAATATAATTACTCGAGCGAATTGCAAACTTATTTATTTATTTATAAAATTCGCTCCTTAAAAATTTATACAGTATATTTTGTACGTGTGTAATGTTTTGAGCACACAATATATGAAGGTACAACATAATTGCATAAAGTTATTGCAAAATTTGTATATCTCCTAGGAATAGATGAATCACACTTTTGTACTATTAATCTAATATAAGATGTATATTTTTTCAAAATAAGTATTTAGCGTGATATTTTTTGGATGTATAGCAACTTGTTTGGAGGGTTGTTACACATCGTTTCATAATGTATCGTATCATATTGTATTGTACGGTATCGTTTGATGAATATAATGTTTGGATATATTGCATTGTTTGCTATTGTTTCATGATATCACGCACCAGCAATATGAAGAATAAACTTGCAATATTATCCGGGTAACA
This sequence comes from Nicotiana undulata, assembly GCA_005239495.1. Classification (NCBI taxonomy): domain Eukaryota; kingdom Viridiplantae; phylum Streptophyta; class Magnoliopsida; order Solanales; family Solanaceae; genus Nicotiana; species Nicotiana undulata. The sequence continues at coordinate 23,723 of ML268154.1, forward strand.
AAAGGCAGAGCAAATGATAAAATAAAATTATTTAATAATAATGAAGGGTGAGATGAGAGAAAAAGACAAGATAACGATGCAACCACACTAAATCGGTCGTTACATAAAATGACACATTTCATCGTTACGTAACGACAAATTTAACGATACAATACAATCAAATTCAAGTAACAACCAAAACAAACATCATATTTAAAGTAACAATACGATATACATACAATAGGTAACAACCATCCAAACAAGCTGTAAGCACCTGTGTTAATTTTCCTTTTTATAATTAATAAATAAAGAGACTCACTCTAGTACATCCATTCTATTATTAACTTAGAAAAGATGTTTTTAAAAAATATTTGTACAAAATAAAAATAGTAAAAATGGAAAAGATTGACCTCATTAGTAATGTGACGAAGAATTATAAAATTGTGACTATAATTATTACAAAAATAATTGCGAAATATAGTCGGATACTCTCTCCGGTTCACAATAAGTGATCAATTTGCATTTAACACGCCCATTAAGAAAATACTAAATTCTATACAAAAATACCTACTATGACTAAACTACCCCTAATTAAACATTTAATGTAAGGAGTAAGAAAACTTTTTAGGGATATGTATGTAAGAGTTATTTTGTAAAAACAAATTGAATTCTTTCTTGATTACATAACTGAACATTTATTTTGGATCAAAATAAAAAAGAAAACTGGACACTTATTATGAACCGGAGGGAATAATAAGTTTTACTAAAGGTGTCTTTGCCCCTGCTCCTAATTGAGAAAATTAAACCACTTCTTTTGATATGTCAATGGAACAATTGCTAAATTACAATGTGAGAGATTTTTGTGACCTGCGCTTAATAGTAAATGAATTCGTTTTGGCCTTGTTTGTTTGCACTTAATGAAGGTCTAAGTATTAATCATTCAAATCTCAGATATTAAGTGTGTTTATTTTCAAAGTCTGAATTTTAATTATTAAGTGTAACTTTTTTTTTTACTTCAAAACCACTTAATGGGTCTGAATAGGTCTGTATGATTAAGATCCAGAACAGAGACTTAATTTCATTAAGATGCTATCCTCCATGTTCATTATTAATTATCGTCACCGCCAATCATTATCAACTACCATCATGCCACCACTACCGCCACCATACTCAACCACCACCACCACCACCATACTCAACCACCACCACCATAATCGACTACCACCACCCGCCATCCCCACCACTCCCACTACCATCATTCTCAACCACAAACAACACTCATCTACCTCAACTACCACAACTAACCACCCCATCACCGTCAACAGTCATAATCGGCACTGCCCATTATTATAAACTACCACCACCCACCACCACTTTCCTCAATCACAATTATCACCACCACCCGCCATTATTAACTAGACCATCCCCAGTCATAATTGCCACCACTAGCTACTACCCTGAACCACCACCATCAACCAAACCTACCACCAACCACTACGTCTAGTCGGCATTCACAAGCACCACCGTTAGCCATCACCATCAACAACTACTATATTTTTAAAAAAAAATATTTTATTGATAGAATATTAGATTAATTAATATTTCATTTGAAATTTATGTTTATTAATTTTTAAATAAAGATAAATTTTATACCTTCAGATGTTAAAAATCAAACAGTCTTAATCATTTAGTATTCAGGTCTTAATTCATATCTTAATATTCAGATATGTATTCAGATTCATATATCTTAATCTTAATACACATATTGATATTCAGATGTGTATTCAGATTCAGACGTCTTAATCTTAAAAAAAACAAATGAGGCATCAATCAATTCGTTTTTTCACTTTGTATCACGCTACAAGTTTAGTCACATTCGTTGTTGTCACACTACATCCCCTCTCATCCAGTCTTCTTTTTCTATTTTTTAAGGTTTAACCCTCGCAACTAAAATTGTGGTACAGTCAGACCTTTTTATAACATCATTCTTATATAACAATATTTCTTTATAAAAGTCAAGTTTTTTTGGAACCGATTTTTATGTTATGTTATAATATATGTTCTTTATAACAGGCATCGATATAATATTTACAAATATTCGAAACAAACAATGTTGTTATAGAGAGATTTGATTGTATTAGGAGGATTCAGTTTAATTGAATTGCCAAGTACAAGAAACATTATCTCTTTGCCTGCCGACATGTTTTTCTCAAGGGTCCTTTGTTTATTTTTAAATCTTTTGCTTACTCTACTGATTGGCCAGACAGGGCAGAGCTAGAATGCGAAATACGGGTTCGATCGAGCTTAATAATTTTAGTCTGAACTTTGTATTTGTCTTAAATTTTTTAGTGAATATGTATAAAGTATTAAGTTAGAGCCTAATAATTTAAACGGGCTAGAATTTCAAACTCTACTGCAAATTCTGGCTCCGCCTTAGTCAAGACAATTCAAATTGTCATGCTGTTGCAGATTTGTAATGAGCTCAAAAGCAGGTGGGAACATCCAAAGATTGTAGCTTTTAACAACTAAGGGTGTGTTTGGTACGAAGGAAAGTATTTTCCGAAAAATGTTTTCTAATTTTCCATGTTTGATTGGCTTAAATGTTTTGGAAAACATTTTCCTTATGAACTTATTTTCCTCCGATTGAAGAAAAATGTATTCCTTATCAAGAGAAGGGAAAACATTTTCCAAAACTCCTTATCAACCTTCCTCACACTCACTAACCCACCCAACACCCCCACACCCACCCACCTAACCCCACCTCACCCCCTCTCTCCAAAAAGGCCTTTTTTCTTCTTCAAATTTTTGTTTTTTCGTTTTTTCTGCATCCCACCCCACCCCGGCCCCGCCAACCCCACCCCCTATTGCCCTTACCCGCACAAAAGAAGTTTTTTTTTAATTTTTTTTTTCTCGTAATTTTCAAATTTATGTTTTTTCGTTTTTCTGCACCACCCACCCTCCACAGCCCTCCCGCTCCCCCCTCCACACACTTTTTTTTATAATTATTTTTGTTTTGTAATTTCAAATTTCTGTTTTTTCGTTTTTCTGCACACCTCCTGCTCC
>ML268154.1:26874-68054 GCA_005239495.1 Nicotiana undulata
CCCCCCCCCCCCCCCCCCCCCCCCTTTCCCGCGGAAAATAAGTTATATATTTTCAGTTTTAGTTTTTTCATCTTTCGGTTCATATGTTCGAAATTTTACAAGTTTCAAAGTTATGAGTTTGGAGGTTTATGCGTTTGGAAGTTTACGGGTTTAGAAATATGGTTCGAAATTTTGCGTTTTCGAAAATTTAGCAATTCAGAAGTTTATGAAATTTGTGGGTTCAAATAACTCTTGAAAAGTTATTTTCCTTAATTTACGTACCAAACATCGGAAAATGAATAAGATTACTGCTTGTTTTCCAAGAATTGTTTTCTTGGAAAACATTTTTTCCACGGAAAACATTTTCCGTTATACCAAACACAGCTAAAAGTAATTGTTAATTAAGGAGAATTCTACATAAGTTTATTTCAACATCAACACTACTAATAAAAGACTTCGATTCACAATAGATTAGCAAATTGAAACTAAATTTTCTTTTAGCTGCTTGAATGCCTCAAGCAGAAAGCCTTTATCCTCTCAAGTCCTTCTTCAAGAATTGATGGCTCAATGGCAAAAGTTAACCGCAGCCAATTCTTCAGTCCCATCACCATACCTGCAATTTTCATCACTCAATCGGCCATAAATAATAGTTCACTACTTGCTACAATACTATTGTGACTATGCATGCTTGCTTTCAACCGAGAGTCTATCGGAAATAGCCTCATTATTACCTGTGTACTCACTACCCTCCACCTCACTTGTGATATTACACTCGTTTTTTGTTGTTGTTGTACTTGCTACAATACTGGTGCGCACGTAAGGCTGCATACTCACTACCCTACCCTCCCTAGACCCCACTTGTAAGATTACGCTAGATTTATTGTTATTGTTGTTGTACTTGCTACAATACTGGTGTGGCCTTAGTATTTGGAAGTAGTAGTGAAATATTGAAAAACTTGTTTCATGAGTATCAACAACAACAACCCGGTGAGATCCCACGTGTGAGGGTCTGGGGAGAGTAGTGTGTACGCAGACCTTACCTCTACTCCTTCGGAGTAAAGAGGCTGTTTCCGGTAGACCCTCGGCACAAAAAGGAAAGAGACAATGTATCAGTAACAACAAAGGAATCCAGACAGATAACACCAGCAACGCAATAACCAGAAAATAGAGAGCAAAGCAGTAACACTAAGCATTAACAAAGGCACAATACTACATACGTAAGAGAATAATATGTACACAAAGTGCCACTAAACATACAATAGCCTAACTTACGGACCCTAAAGAAGTATTAAGAACACAACTGGAGCCCCTAGCAGCCTAAAACAAAACACTATCATACTAGCCTCCTATCTCATAACCAACAACCCTAATGCTCGACCTACACAACTTCCTATCAAGGGTCATGTCCTCGAAAATTTGTTTCATGAGTATGTAAAGTGAAAAAATGGTTTCCAACTCAAAAATCTTTTAACTATTTTCTTCCTAGTGAAATTCATATTCAAACACAAACTTCAACTTCTAATACTTCATTTTTTCAACTTCGACCAAATATTGTCCAAACGCTTAAACTCAAAAGCGCGTACTAAATCCTTATTGAGCAACCATATTAGCAGCAATCGAGCTATTTTACCTGGCAGAACAATTACTGATTCTTCGTGGACAAGTTTCGTGCAGAAATCCATATCATCGTTTATGCCTTCCAAAAATGACAGGTTCAACTTAAACTGCAATGCAAGAAAGTCAAAACTGAATATCTGCAGTTCCTAAATATAGAATTTTTGAGGACACAAATCGAAGTGTTATCGATAAGTCCTTACCATCACTGACATTGCTCCATCTGGTTTGTATGGGCAGGTAAAGCAAGGAATCTCTTGAATTTTGGTAATAAATACATCGACAGCTTCCCTTAATATATTATTGATGTTTGAAAAGAAATCCTTAGTCGTCTTCTCGAGGATGTGAGGCACTGCTCCCTGAACATTTGAAATCACACACAATCAGAACTCAACCTAATATATGGAAAAAGAAACACATAACGGGATGAGATAAGTCTCGTTGATAGATGTCAATGAACTCATATAGCTTCTTGTCGTCGCCTGTTATGAGCTTGATTACGTGTATGATCGATTTGATCAAAGGAAATCACATATAAGAAATACCTGAATAATAGTTGCAGGATTAGCACCGTAATCAAGATAACTTTGAAGGGATTCAGCAAGCTGAAAAGCAAAAGCAACATAAGACTCAGTCACATTTTAGAACATCCTTAAAAAGCACTGAAATGCAAGTCTATCGGTTTCTACTAAAACGACATGTCATCACTGGGTTGGTATGCATATGCATGACTGAAATGCAAGTCTATCGGTTTCTACTAAAACGACATGTCATCACTGGGTTGGTATGCATATGCATGACTAAAACGACAGCCCTGCACACGAAGTATTCCGCGTTCACGCAGAGTCCCGTGGAGGGGAAGAGCCGATCCCAAGGGGTGTGATGCGGGCTACCCTAATGCAAAGCATCAGCCAATGGCTGATTCCATGGCTCGAACCCATGACCTATAAGTCATACGAAGACAGCTTTACTGTTGCTCCAAGGGTCCCCTTCGTTAGTATGGGTGACTGTACGTGATATATTCCCCAATTGGGCAAACATCATAAAAAGGATCCTTCGTATATTTTCCTAATATACATTTCCTCCTCATAATTCTTCAATAAAGCGTATCCTTCGGATATTTTTGCCACAAGTCATGGATCTTTTTCCTGGTCCATTCATTATTTTGTTTAGAAAGTTGACATAAGAGTATTAAGATAACGAAAAGAAAGTAAAGACAAGGAAGAAAATGATACGAACCCCCGACTTCTTAAGAATGCCACTAGGATCAATCATTGCTATCCAACCAAGTCGCCAACCAGGAATAATCCATCTTTTCGATAATGATCCCAGAGTTAAAATAGGAGTTATCGATCCAAATACTCCCATTCGGACAAATGGCTTGCTACCAAAACATAGATGGCTATAGACTTCATCTGCAATCACTAGAATACCTAGCTTTTTTGCTGTCTCCGCAATCTCCATGATGAAAACAAAGAAGCGACGAACTTGGAAAATAAATTATTCAATATAAACTGTGAAATTTAACAGAGTGATAAGTAATCAATATAAAGATCAATCGTACCTCTTGCAAGTGGTCAGACGTAAAAACATTACCACAAGGATTTCCAGGATTAATGATAACTATGGCAATAGTGTTATCATCAGCAAGGGATTCTAGGCTTTCAAGATCGACCTCCCAACCGTTTTCTGGGAGAAGGTCGAAATGGCGAACCTCAACATTACTAACTGCAGCACGAGCTTCATAAAACGGATACCCTGGTTTAGGAAGCAATATGTTGGCACCAGGGCGAGCGAGGACCGCCATTACAACTTCAATTGCGTGATTAGCACCAGGTGTAAGGAAAACATCATCTGGTGACAGTTGGTGAGGAATATCATGAGAGAGGTATTCCGCTATCGACCTATTTAAACAGATAAAAAAATATGTACAAATTAGAGTAAGTCTTTTCATCAGCAAATCGGCTTGCTTCTTAACAGTAGTACAAAAATTGATGAAACACAATCATATCATTCAGAATAATTAGCCACTAAAAATAACTGACATCAAGCCTACAACACGCGACAAGTAAATGTCCCTCTTAGTTCTTTCTCTATCTCAGAAGTGGCGACGCCAGGAATTTCCTTAAGGGTGTTCAAATTTGAAAGAAGTGAAAAAACTCTCCGACAAAAAGCGTTCAATATATGTTATATACCTCTAAAACCTAATATTTTACTTGTATATGCAGTGTAATTTTTCGACGAAGGGTGGTCAATTAGCCGCCCTATAAGACATGTACCTTCGCCCCTCTATATCAGCCATTGGTGGAGTCACATGTGAGGAGGGGAATTCAATTGAGTACCCTTTATCCGGAATTACACTACTCAGTAAATTAATAAATAATTTCTTTAGCATATATATAAATTTCTGAATCCCCATAAAATATAAAATATCAAATTAAAGTTTTTAGTGTAGTGTCAAAAGTGGTTAAAAAATACGAGATGTGATATTTTTACATTTTCTTGAATCCCCGAGTTAAAATTCCTGGCTCCGCCGCTGATATCAACTAGTATTTCAGTTAGAGGCTTAGTTTCTATTTTCAAGTGTTCAAGTCTATTAAAAGCAGAGAGGCTATCAGAAGAGACCAGTGTGAAAAAGAAATTAAAGATTTAAACAATTTCTAAATTACGTACAATGAGATAAATCACATAAAAAGAAAAGAAAAAAAGGAACAAGCTTTTACCATCCATCATCCATGCAAGAAAAAATTTCTGCACCACCCATTAAAATATCAACAAAACATTATCCTATACACTTACCACCTTGCTAAACAAAGACCAATTTTAATTTGCAATGTGATAAATCAGAAGAAAAAAATTAAAAGTTTTTACATCCATGCAAGAGAAAATTTCTGCACCAATCATTATTATATCCATATATAATACATTAGCCACAATAGTCTGATGTGCATCATGTGCAAGTTAGATACATGTCATCAGTGCCGAAGCCGAAAATTTCCATAAGGGTGTTTAAACTTGAAAGAAGTAAAAAAAAATCTCAATATATGTTATATGCCTCCAAAACCTAATATATATAATTTTTCGACGATTGACCACCCTTGATAGGCTGCATGTCACAACGTGAAATCTTGTCACAGAGACTATGTTGCGCGGGCTCTCCAAAATGGTGCAAACACCCGTGTCGAATCCTCCAAAAATACACTACTTTGGAGTATCCGAGACACAGCCGGCAACATTTTCAAGGAGTTCGAGCAACATGGCAACGAGAAAAGCCTAGCTAGTATTTAAATGGAGCGGAGACGAATAGTGGGCGGACCCATTATCTATCGAGTTTCGAACCTTGCGCCATTGACGGTCAAGATTTTACAATTTTCCAAGAAAGAATGTATCAATCAAACATAAGCTATAGCCTATAGCTTACCTCCGAGCTGAATAAAGACCAACAGCAGGAGCATAACCATTGAACTTAGCAGATCGAACAGCACTAAAAATAGCGTCTTCTGCTACTGGTGAAGTTCGAAAGCAAGGAATTGCAGAAGGGTCACCACGCCCTAAATGAATCACTGATTTCCTCTCATTCTCTTCTTTAAGATTTTCCATTATTGTATCAAGAACTGATCGAATTGAAAGCAATGATTTTTCCTTTAAATCTACATTGTTGAAACCCCATTTGGCCAACTTGTTCTCCATTTCTGTGAGTTCGTACTTCAATTATTTTTCTAAGAAATGGTTGGAGTTAACGCCAAATGCAGTCAGCTGTTTTCCTCCTATATAGGCACGGACACATTTATAGGAAGAAAATAGATTGGTGAAAAGAACAAATAGTCATTTATTTACAAGTGGAATCTTGTAGTAATAAATATTAATTAATAACCTGGTAAAAATAATACTACTGATTAACATATTATTAAAAGTTAAAATTCATTCATAGAGTAAAAATATATTTATATCATCAGTGTTGCGGCCAGACGCACACGCAAGTTTACGCGATCGACAAGTAATAAAGTGACTAAAAGTCGGATGTCGAACCCACGAGGACTTGTGATTAACTATTAACTAAATTAGACTATCCTAACTATCTTAACAAGAATTAAAATTAGATTCTAAACTAATTAGAATAAATAAAAACAAATAATAAACTTTGAACAAAGGAATAGAAGATTTTTATGTTATCAATGTTATGAAAACGGTCAAGGGTTATAGGCTATCTAACATTGCTATTGTATTCTTCAATTAAATTGACTAATTGATTTATCTGGTTTATTAGTTGACAGAGTTAATATTGCTCATAAGAATCTGTCGAGTTCTTATTCGCCTATTCAAGCTAACCTAATGCCTATATGTCTATGGAATTAGAACTATCAAGAACGCATTTATAATTCCTATAAATCAACCAAGCAAGACAATTAGGTATATGTCTATCCTAACAGTGAATCCGTTTCCCGATGCCAGGGTTAAAGAATGTAACGACCCGACTGGTCGTTTTGAGCTATTGCGTCCGGTTTGGCAGTTTGAGGTCACGAACAGCTTCATATTATGTGTATCGACTTGCGTGCATGGTTGAATTCAGTTACAGGATGATTCATAGCCGAATTGGAAGAAGGAATCTAGTTTTGGAAGCTTAAGTAGTGAGAATTTGACTGGAATTTGACTTTTGTGTAAACGACTCCGGAATGAGTTTTAGGTGATGTCAGCAGCTTCATATGGTGATTTTGAACTTAGGCGTGCGTCTGAATTTGAATTTGGAGGTTCGTAGAGTAATTTGAGGCAATTCGACGAAAGTTCGAAAAGTTGAAGTTTGAAAAATAGAAAAGCTTGACCCATAGTTGACTTTTGTGATATCGGGGTCAGAATGCGATTCCGAGAGTTGGAGCATCTTTGTCTTGTCATTTTGGACGCGTCTGCAAAGTTTGGCGTCATTTCAGGTTGGTTTGATTGGTTTCGGGTCAAAGTTGGAAGATTTGGAAGTTCATAGTTCGATTCATGGCGCGATTTGCATTTTCGGCGTTGTTTGATATGACTTAAGACCCCGAGCGAGTCCGTGTTAGGTTATAGAACTCATTTGTGTGTTTAGACGGGGTCCTCAGGTGTGTTCCGGATGGGCTACAGACCATTTTTCTCCTATTTTGAACTGCTGCTACCTGTCACCTGGTTTTCTTCTTCGCTTCGCATCTGCTCCTCCGCGTTCGCGAAGAGTAATTTTGGAGGAGGAATTAATTGTTCATCGCGTTCGCGATCGCAAAAAGTTTGTTTACTCCTCCTTTGCGTTCACACCTTCTTTGTTTGCGTTAGCATAGTTCTTTCATTTGGGCATCAAATTATTCCTTAAACACGATCGCATAAGACCCTCCGCAATCGCATCATTTCTTCCGCGATTGCGATGTACAAATACCCGGACAGGCAGAATATATTCCCAAATTGAGGGTTAGACCATTTTTATCATATTTTGACTTGTAGAGCTTGGTTTTGAGCGATTCTTTGTGGGTCATTCAAGCAAAACGATTGGGTAAATATTCTTCACCTAAAATTTAATATATTCCATGATTTTATCTTTCTTTTTACCAGTTAATTTGTGGTTTGAGTTGAGAAAAATATCGGTGTTTGAAGAAAATTTCCAAAATAAATAATCATGATTTGAGGGACGAAATGGTATCAGAATTTGATGATTTTGGTATGGTTGAACTCGTATCGGAATGTGTATTTTGGTTTTGTAAAATTTGTCAGGTTCCGAGGTGCGGGTCCGGGGGTTGACTTTTGGGATCGATTTCTAGATTTTTTTAAAGATTGAGACTTTATGATCCGGAATAGTCCCTTATGAGTTTTATTTGTGTTTTGAAGTTATTTTGATTAGATTTGAGCCGTAAGGAGGTCTTTTCACCTGTAGAGTCCATTTTAGGGTATCAGGTTGCACTATAACATTATGCATATATAGCTACAAAATGTTAGCTACAGATTTAAAAATTGTGGCTAGTACCTAACAATAGCCACAAAAATTCGAATTCCATGTCTATTTACAAATTCATAAAATTTCTTAGCCACAAAAATTAAATTGGCAAAACTAATTCCTCATTTTTGCTATCATTGCTAACAATCGTGGCAATAATTACCTAAATAGCTGCAAATTTGTTGCACAATAAAAATTTGTAGCTAATCAGAATTTATTGCTACAATAAAATTTTGTAGCTAATCAGAATTTTTTGCTACATGATAAAAGTTATTGTAGCAATAGTAATCTTTTAGCTATAATAGATTATTTGAAGCAAAACATTGTAGCTAAATAAATATTTTTGCTTTAGGTTATAAAAAACGTGGCAATAGTTAAATGATATAGCCACGAAATTATTTCTATAATAAAATTTCGTAGCTAATATTAGTTTTTTGCTACGAGTTGAAACGTATTGTAGCAATAGTAACTTTTTAGCCACAGCAAGATACTTAAAACAAATACAGTAGCTAGATAAATATTTCTTGCTTTAAGTACTAAAATACTGTGGCAACAATTGGTTTAATAGCCACAGTTATTTGTCATGACAAGATGATATAGCCATAATTTATTTTTGAGATAAAATTTCGTAGCTAAACAATATTTTTTGCCACAAATTAAAACTTGTTATATATGGTAATCTTTTAGTCACATAAAATTATTTAAAATAAAATCGTGTAGCTAAATGAAACATTTTTGCTTTAAATTATTTAAAAAATAGTTAGCTTAGCAATTACATAGATAGAACAGAATATGTAATTATTATTCATATTAGTTTGTATATAATATGGTTAACATCTATGTTCATTGAAAACTAATTATATTATATTTCTTATTAAATAGGTGTTAGTTATAAATTTCAGCTATGGTTGCTTCCTTTTTGTTATTTCTTGAGCCGATAATCTATCGAAAACAATCTCGCTACTTTCACAAGGTAGTAGTAAGATATGTGGACATATTATCCTCTTCATACTCCACTTATTGGATTACACTGGATTTATTGTTGTTGTTATTAGTTATAAGTTCTATTTATAACTAAAAATAATAAAATTATATCCAATTAACGAGTAAATTACCATTTTTATAATCTATAGCATATTGTATATATTAATGTATACAATAATAATGATATCGTACATTACTATGCCAATAACTTATTAAGTATCGTAAATCAAATTATAGGATCAGTCTAAAATTGAGAATTTAATATAGTTCAGAAGAGGAGATCACTTTTATGACTATTATTTAATATATTACATAATTTTAATATTATTAATTCTATTTTAAGTTGTTAAGAATTTAATATGGTCGATATAAGAGTGTATAATTTTAGATAATAAAATATATTATAATGATATGGTGCTTTACTATCTTAATAACTTATTATTTATCATAAACAAAATTATATATTGAGAATTTAATGTGATTCGGAAGGGAACCATATCCCTATTTTGACTAGTATTTTTATATTTTTATTTCAAAATGGTTAAGAATTTAATATGGTTGATATAAGAGTGTAAAATAAAACTAACAAGTATATCATAATTTAGATTAAATCAATCATAATTCAGTTTAAATAAATTTAAAATTTATTAATATAATAGTCTAATACTATTTTGATACCTTAATAATTATCATAAATATATTTAAACTCTAGTTTAGGAAGCTTTTATAATTGAAATATAAGGATATAAAAATCTAAAAGTAATATCACATATGACAAAAAGAATGTGCAAAAATATTTTTATTTTATGCAAATAGTTGGTTTTTTCTTAATTTACTTAATGTAAGTTTTATATATATTTTATTAGCATAGTTACTTTTCTTTTGTATATTTATTATTTAATTTATTTTGCATTTACACATTTTGTATTACAGCACCAAAAAATAATTTTTTATTTAACTAACAAGTAAAAGAAATAAAAAATAGTACTATATAACAAAAGGTAAAGCTACGACAAAGCAAACCAAAACCTAAGCTGAGCCTCACCTCCTCTCCCTCTCAGCCGCCACCCCCTCCTCAGGATTCCCCATTTTTTAAATTCTTTTTTTGATTTACTCACTCGGTATTCGGTATCTACATTGAGCCCGACTAATCCGGATTCGCGCCGGGAAATACCACATTGGGGGTAAAGCGCTCCCTAATAAAGGAGACTACATACTCAGGGGCTCGAACTCGAGACCTCTGGTTAAGGCCCATTTTCTTATTCAATCATTGTTAAATCGGTGCCTGTGTTGTTGCTTTGAGTGTTTCTATTTTGTTAATTCTTGTAAAAAATTTATCATGACATAAATTTTGTTACCATTTTTATAAATTAAACTTGCATCTTTTTATTAAAGTTTTTCTGGGGTTTATTCATTCCTTTTGTGCTAATTATTATTTCTTTTTAATTTACATGGTGCATTTAAATTCTTAAAGCTAATGATCGAAGCTATTTTTTCCTTGAATGCAATCGGAGTAGCAATATTTTCAATTCCCAAATCAAATCCTTAGAGTTTTTAATGTGGACCCCCCTCCCCCTCCTAAAATTTTATAGATTAAAAATAAAATATCTAACCCAATGTACATAGCTTGTACTATTATTTACGTTTGACAAGAATTTTAATTTGAGTTCATCTTATTATTTAGCCTCCCAATAGCTAGTTTTAACTCTACAAACTTTATAGAGGAGTTGTATGTATATTGAGGATGCATGAACTTTAAATATATAATTGCATATTTTAGAATTAGCCTTTGGAATGATTCATGTATCAATTTGTATGAAGTAAGAGATATCCAGAGCTTATTATGTTTCTATTTTTATAAAATAAAATATGTGACTAAAATATTTATTATCACTAATAAATTAATTCTTCACCACTAATTTTAAATGTAATAAAAAACTAAAAAGAAAATAAAATATAATTAAAAAAAATATAATCATGGATATTGGTGACAATTTGTAGCTACATAAATTTGAATTTGAAGCTGAACATAAATACTATACTACGTGGCTAGTGTGTGACCATAGCTACATGCTAATTTTTTTTATAGCAAATTAAATTACAATATACCCCTTTGTGGCTAAAGTACAAAAGATAGCTACAAAGTTGATTTGTTGTAGCAAAAGAATAAACTCATTAGCTACAAATATAAATGTTTCGTGGGAGAAGTCTTATCAATATAGCCACATCATAAAAATTCTTGTAGCATAATGTATTATACCTTAGCCATGAAATATTGAAGTTTATAGCTAACTTTTACGTAATCACGTTGGCTTGTCTAGCGGGTTCAATGTTTGGTGTCATCACGGTCCCGACGGTGGGAATTTCAGGTCTTGACAGCCACGAAAATTTTATATTTAGCTACGATATACTTCGTAGCTATACATGTATTATGTTCTAGTGTTTTCTTCTTTGAGGTATGTATCTTGTCTAACTTTGTGTGGGGGAAACCACCCCTTAGGAATTGAATTAATTGTGTTATCTTGTTATGAGAAAAACGTGTACGCAAGGTGACGAGTGGGTACACTGTCTATATGTGGTATTGACCGTTTTAGATTGTTTAGCCTATTTCCATGCTTTTGATTAAATTGTCATAATATGTGGTATCTCGTTGTTAGACTATTCTTACATGCTGTATATGATGTGGTTAGTATTTGCCTCTTATCTATTATTTGGCCCTTGTATGCCTTGGTTGCAGTCTTAACCTTCATTATTATTTTGTTACCTCTCAACTGGTGAGTTGTTCTATGACTACGTGCGTATCTGCTATGTGTTCAATTTGTTGTGAATACATGTGTAGTTATCACGTGCCTTACATGTCTTGTTTTCTTGTAAAGGTTGTTGTATTCTTTTGATTTTTACGTGGTTCCCTTATTGCCGTGTACTTATACTCTTGGTTGTAGAAATTCTTGTAATTGAGTTGTTGAATTGTTGTTGTTGATTTATATTATTGCACGGGGCATCAGGTTGCACGCCGCAACAGGTGAAATAAGAGAGGTGGTGGAATAAGGGAGGATATTTACATTATAATATTTTTTATTGTACGGTGGGATCGGATCACGATGCAACAAGTGAAATAAGGGTGGATTATTACGGTGAAATAAGGGTGAAATACGATATTGATATTATATGGTGGGATCGGGTTTCGCGCCGCAACATATTTTATTTATTGTTATGATATTGATGTTTATTGTACGATGTGATCGGATTGCACGCCGCTCAGGTGAAATAAAGGTGGATTATTATGGTGAAATAAGAGTGAACTATGATATTGTTTATTATATGGTGGGATCGGGTTGCACGCCGCAACATAGTTGTGTATTTGGTATTCACTGTGATATTGTATTGGCTTCAGTGACTTCGTATGAAATTGTGAGAATTTGTATTCTCCGGTTTTCATTGTCTTTTGTGAATTTAATCATTAAATTAACATTACTGCTTTGCCGTCATTTCCTGAGCTCTTTTCCTAACACTATTATTCTGGTGAATTAGTTTTCAAAATGCATGCTGAGTCATTAGTAATATAGTGTTTTAAAAAGAAAAAAACTAATATCATCCTACCTTGTGTGGCTTTAGGCTAGAACTCGCCGTATATTCCAGTATCTACTATTTCTAATAATCGTTATATTTTATTTCAATTGCTTCCCCAGCTTAATCTTCTTAACCCGTCAGTCATTTTTATTTTACATATAAAGTAATTGTTATTATGTTTTAACTTAACAAATTCTATATTAAATACAACAACTATTCGATGTTGAATTTTATTTGAAAAATGTTATTTTTCCTCACTCAAATGATTTCTAAAACAAAGTCATCTTTCTCGTTGATTTCCTACTTAGTCTAGAAATTATAAATTTACTTTATTATATATATAAATTAAATCTCTCGAATATTTAAACTGGCAATTGACACGGACATTACGTGCCGCATGACACGTGGATTTCGCTGTGCAAAGTGAGATGGAAAGATGTGGGCACAAGGTGCCGTGTGTGTTAAAGAGTGGAAGTTGTGGTTTATGGTATGAGATTACGAGAAATCGAATTATTGGAATCGAGTATTAGAAACACTTGGTTTGGTTGAGTTGACATTGTTTTCCCTACTTGATCATATTTACACTTATCTATATCCCAACTAGGTTATTGTTTAACTACTTGGTTACTTTCCATTGTCATTTGTATTTTTTCCCTTTACCGTCATTTCTCTTTGTAATTTTATTTATTCCTACAATTTGCATTACTTTGATATCCCTATCATGTTAGCTTCATGTCATATCCTGCTCAGGTTTAGATGTTCACTGAGTGTCATGATATGGCCTCGTCACTACTCTACTGAGGCTAGGCTTGATACTTACTGGGTACCACCATGGTGTACTCAAACTACACTTCTGCACATCTTTTTGTGCAGAACCAGGTACTTCAGATCGAGTTGGTTTTGAGATTTACGCTTGGTGAGGTTGGAGACTTCAAGGTGTACCTACTGGACGTTTGCAGGCTCTGGAGTCACCTTCTATTGTATTTAATTCGATTGTTTCCTTTTATTTCGTAACAATGATGTATTTATTATGTATAACTATTCCTAGAAAGGCTTATGCCTTGTACTACCGGTTTTGGGAATTGTAAGTTTTATTGAGAATTCAATTTCTAAAGTTGTTAGACGCTATTTATTGTTGTTACTCAGTATATGCTAGGCTTACCTAGTCCCTAAGACTAGGTGCCATCACGATACCCAGCGGAGGGGAAATGGGCCCAGGTTAAAGAACATGCTATACCCAATCCTATGTGCAATCTAGAATTCCCACTTTCGAGTTCACCTCTAGATTCGTAGATAGTATTCAATTGGCGATCAAACAATCAAATAATTAAGCGCATGATTGAATAAATAAAGCAATATGATAAACTAAGAAATAAAAATCACTATTCAAATAACAATAGTCATCATGAAAGAACCACAATCCTAGAACGTGAAATTTAGTTCTACATAGATATGGTAGCCAAACAAAAAATCATACAAAGAAACATAAAAATTACTAAGTTTGGTAGAAGAAAAGATGAAACTTGGCCTCCACGGCGGCTTTGTACTTGTGTTTTCCTCTCAAAATGTTCTCCTTCTCTAAAATAGGTTTAGGACCCCTTTTATAGAAGTTGGGACTGTGTAAGGTCGAAATAACCAAGTCTCAGGTGAAATAGGATAAATCCCGTAAACAGTAAATCCATTAATGTTTCCGCCTAACTTTTGATTTCAAGTTGCTGCAAAAATTTTGGATTGCCTAACTTTTCCACTTTTCTCGTTTCTTTGCTTTTTCTTTCTTTGTTTGCAACTGACATGTAACGATCCGACCGGTCGTTTTATATTTTAGAATCCCGTGCCCCTAAATGAGACTTCCCGTAGTTGCTTTTACTGAGTTATAACTTACGGGGATGATTGGTTCGAGGTTTGGGGGAGTTTGGAGTGGTATAGGAACACTTAGTTCCTTAAGGTTGGCCTTAAAGTCCAAGTTTGATTTCGGTCAACATTTTTTAGTAAACGACCCCGAAATCGAGATTTGAAAGTTCCAGTAGGTTCGTATGATGATTTCGGCCATGGACGTATGGTCGGAACGTGTTTTGGATTACCCGGGAGCGTTTCAACGCCAAATAGTGAAATATGATTCCTTAAGTTCATAAAATTGAGGTTTGGAATGTGTTTTTGTATTATCGAGGCCCGGACGGAATTTTGAGACTGGGAGTAGTTCTGTTATGTCATTATGACTTGCTCGCAAAATTTGGTGTCATTCCGAGTAGTATAGACATGTTTCGGCGTGTTGAAAGTGAATTCAAGAACTTGAAGTTCAAAGTTTGATTAAATTTGGTTTTGGGGTCGGATTCTTAGTTTCGTTGTTTTTTTGCGTTCCGAGAATTCGAGCGAGTCCGTATCATGAATACAAACCTGTCAGTGCCTTTGGACGGGGTCCCGGGAGGCTCGGGTGAGTTTCGGACCCCTCGGAGCTAAATGCTAAAAACCAGATTTTTGCCCAGTCTGGTTTCCTCCTATGCGTTCGCGGGTGTACGCACGCGTTCGCAAAGAAGAAATTGGGCAGGGGTGAAAAATACTCTATGCGTTCGCATAGGATCGCATGTGTTCACATAGGGTAAGTCAGTGGGCCGGCCAAATTGTTGTGCTATGCGGTCGCACCCCTCCCACTGCTTTCGCGTAGGTCTATCCTGGCTAGCTTCCGCGTTCGCGAAAAACCTTCCGCATTCTCATAGAAGGGCCTTCAGGGGGGCCTGGCCATTGGCCTTCACGAACGCACTGCCCCTGTCGCGTTTGCATAGAGGGGGTAGCTGGGCAGATTGATTAAAATCGAGACTTAGTCATTTTTGAACTATTTTCTTTCATCTTGGACGACTTGGAGAGCTTGCAAAAGAGAGATTCTACCTAGCAATTGTAAGGTACGTAATTCCTACCATAAAGTGAGTTTAATACTCGAATTCTTGCGTAGATTAACACACAAAATTAGTAGGAATCATGGGTTTAGAGTAAAACCCAGGCTCTTGATAAAAATGAGAAATTACCAAGGAATTTGTTATGAAATCATGAAAAAACTATATAATATTGATCCTTAGGTTATGGGTGATTATTTCCCTTGAAATTTCCGGAATCCGAGCATGTGGGCCCGAGAGTGTATTTTGGGATTTGCAAATTAGGTTGAGATAACCATTCAAATAGGAGAATTATGGACTTTTGAGCATAGATTGATTTATTTATGTAATGTTTGTCTAGTTTCGAGTTCTTGGGCGACCAATTCGGAGATTCGAGCGCATTCTTGACCCGGGAAGTAGGCTTGAAACGAGGTAAGTCTCCTTTCTAACCTTGTAAGAGGGAATTGTCCCCATAGGTGAAGTATTTAACTGTGTGTCATTATTTGTGGAGATTACGTACATACGAGGTGACGAGAATCCGTGCGTAGTGACTATTCTTGTTATGTCCGGGTAGTTAGGTTCACACCATGCTTTGTGAATTCCATAATTGAACTATATGCCTTGTGATTTCTTTGTATCCAAGATTGTTTTCAAGAGATCCTAGAACTTGGTGTTTTCAAACGAATTATTATTTTGGAAAAGGATTTAAAGAAAAATGTTGTGTTTATGTGTGACCGCTTCGCAACATATATTCCGCGAGCGGAGTGATTCTCACCACTACTCTCATGGGAGAGGGCCGTACGCCACGACAGGTTGATAGATGCATCTATGGTTCGCGCCGTTCGACCCTTCATCAGTGCACATTTATTATTATGTTGGCCCAGACCGTACCTTCTGATACATTGTGCGCATGCTACTTGTTTGATATTATTGATGACTTTAAAACTGTTAGATGTCTTGAAAAATAAATTCGTAATTTTTATGTTGGGGTTTCGTCTCGTAAACAGGTTTCGTAAGTATGCTTGATATTCATTGTTCTATTATCCATGTGTACTTGATGTTCTCTTTAAACTTTACACCTAGATATACTGTTTGGACCCTAGTGAGTGTCAAGTCGACCTCTCGTCACTACTTCTTCGAGATTAGACTGGATACTTACTGGGTAAATATTATTTATGTACTCATGCTACGCTCTGTACTTAATTGTACAGGTTCTGAAGGAGGTGCATCTGGGTATCCGTCCGGAACTCGTCCCTGATTTATACTTGGTTGAGGCTTCACGGTGAGCTACTTCTCATGACGACTTTCAGCAGCACCTCGGAGCTTTTCTTTTGCTATTTTTTGTCTATACTTTCCCAGACAGTAGGATAGACTTTCATTTTTTTTGGTTTTACTCTACTAGATGCTTGTAGACTTGTGACACTAGCTCCTGGCACTCACGCTGGTAGACTATTCTTTTGGGATGTAATTTTTAATTATAACTCTTTCTTCATTTCAGTTTAAAAATTTGCTTAGATATTCATTATTACCGAACATTTTGAATTTAAACTGAGTAAGTGTTAGAATGTTTTGGGTAAATAAACGAAACTCACTAGTGGTAAATGTTGGCTTGCCTGGCAACGGTGTTGGGCGCCATCGCGACCTGAGTTAGGATTTGGGTCTTGTCAACATGGTATCAGAGCTCTAGGTTCACGTAGGTCTCACAAGTTACGGGCAAACCCAATAGAGTTTTGCGGATCGGTACGTAGACGTCTTTATTTATCTTCGGAAGGCTATAGGGTGTTTGGAAATCTCTTTTTATTCATATTCTATCATGCAGTTGATGGTATACTAAATCTCACTCTTTTATTCTCTCACAATGTTGAGGACGCGCGCAGCCGACGTTCCGGACCCGGTGAGGCCGCTATCCCCGTTGTCAGAGGCCGTGGTAGAGGCTGGGGGAGGGCGCCGACCCGAGGTAGGGGATGAGGGCGTCCCAAAGCTTCCCCAGTTGCACCGCCAGTGGATCCAGCAGAGGATCCCATCACTGAGGAGCAGGGTGAGGTGCCCGAAATAGATCCTGCCCCGTTGGACTTCATGACGGCGCCGGGATTTCAGGAGGTCATGGGCCGTATGATGCGGTTCATGGACACTATGACTCAGGCTAGTTTATTTCCAGCGGACCCGGCCACATCTCAGGCGGGAGGGGGAGCACATACCCCTACTGCCCAAGTCGCAGGACATGCAACAACAGTTTATCATACCTCGGGTACACTGCCCGTGGGTGGGGTCTAGCCAGTAACAACAGCAACACCTGAGCCCAGACCAACTGCGGACGGTGATCTGCAGAAGCTATTATACAGATGGACCAGACTGCACCCTCCTCTCTTCGCAGGCGGGCGTCATGAGGATGCCCAGGATTTCATTGATAGATGCTAGGAGAGACTTCACAACATGAGGATACTGGAGTCCCATGGAGTTGACTTCACTACTTTCCAACTAGAGGGCAGGGCCTGCAGATGGTGGCAATCCTACATTCTTGGTAGACCGGCGGATTCTCCTCCCATCACTTGGGAGCAGTTCACTCAGCTATTCCTGGACAGGTATATTCCACCCTCTGAGAGGGAAGAGCTGCAGTATCAGTTTGAGCAGCTGGAGCAGGGTCAGATGTCAGTGACCGACTACGAGGCTAGGTTTTCTGAGCTGTCTCGTCATGAGCTTATGATACTTCCTACTGACGCAGAGAGATTTCTGAGATTTGTAGCTGGGTTGCACTTAGGTATTAGGGCCAACATGGCCCAAGAGGTGGAGATGGGAACTCCTTATCAGCTTGTGGTAGAGATTGCTCGCAGGATTGAGGGTTATCGATCGAGGAGCAGAGAGCAGAGGCAACAGGATAAGAGAGCTCGGTTTTCTGGGGATTTCAGAGGTGCTCCATCCAGGGGCAGAGGTCAGTTTGGTAGGGGCCAGCCTAGTAAGCCTCCATATTCAGCACCCCCACTACCTCCTCGAGGTGCTCTGACGAGGCCTTATTTCAGCGCTATGCCGGAGAGTTATTATCGCCCTCCAGCTATTCAGGGTTCCTCCGGCGGGTATTCTGGTCACCAGGGGTCTCCCAGTCCTTGTTTCAGTGCTATGCCAGAGGGTTCGTGCCGTCCTCCAGCTATTCAGGGTTCTTCTTCTTTCGGGAAGAAGGCTATTGTGCCGAGAGGTTGTTATGAGTGTGGGGATCCAGGTCATATGAAGAGGTTTTGTCCCAGGCTTCGGGGCAAGGCAGTGCAGCAGAGTCACCAGCCTATGATTTCAGCACCGGCAATCCGACCACTCAGAGGTGGAGGACATGCTGGTAGGGGTCGTCCTAGAGGTGGAGGCCAGGCAGGGGGAGCCCAGTTAGCCCCTTTCCATCTAGGTGGAGGCCAGTCATCCGGTGCTCCAGCTAGATTCTATGCCTTCCTGGCCAGACCAGATGCAGTGGCCTTAGATGCCGTGATCACATGTATTATTTTAGTATGCGGTGGAAATGCATCAGTACTATTTGATCCAGGATCCACTTATTCATATGTATCAACCTTGTTTGCTCATTTCTGGATATTCCTCGTGAGTCCTTGGGTACTCCTATTTATGTGTCCACTCATGTGGGCGATTCTGTGGTTGTGGACCGGATTTATCGGTCCTATGTGGTTATATTCTGTGGGTTCGAGACCAGAGCGGACCTCATGTTACTTGATATGATTGATTTTGAGGTCATCCTGGGCATGGATTGGCTATCTCCCTATCATGCCATCCTAGATTTCCATGCCAAGACTGTTACTCTAGCCATGCCTGAGTTGCCGAGATTGGAGTGGAGAGGTTCCTCAGTTAGTGCAGCCAGTCGGGTTGTTTCTTTCCTGAAGGCTCGACGTATGGTCGAGAAGGGTTGTTTGGCTTATCTTGCTTATGTGCGGGACACCACCGTCGAGTCTCCGACGATTGATTCAGTGCCAGTAGTTCGAGAGTTCTTCGATGTGTTCCCTTCAGACCTTCCAGGCATGCCACTGGATCGTGACATTGATTTTTTGCATTGACGTAGCTCCAAGCACCCAATCTATATCTATTCCCCCCTACCGTATGGCTCCGAAGGAATTGAAAGAACAACTTGAGGAGTTGTTAGCTAAGGGGTTTATCAGACCGAGTGTATCGCCTTGGGGTGCTCCAGTGTTATTTGTGAAGAAGAAGGATGGGACTATGCAGATGTGTATTGACTACCGCCAGTTGAACAAAGTCACCATCAAGAACAAGTATAAGTTGGCGCGTATCGATGATTTGTTTGACCAGTCGCATGGTCCTCAGGTGTTTTTTAAGATTGACTTAAGATTAGGGTACCATCAGCTGAAGATTCGGGACTCAGATGTTCCGAAGACTGCCTTCCGTACGAGATATGGACATTATGAGTTCCTGGTGATGTCCTTTGGCTTGACTAATGCCCCAGCAACATTTATGGATTTGATGAACAAGGTGTTCATGTAACGACCCGAGCGGTCGTTTTGAGCCCTAGCGCATCATTCAGCGGTTTGAGTTCATAAGCAGCTTCGTTTCAGGTATAATGACTCGTAGGCGTGGTCGGAGTTGAATTTCAGGAAATTCAGAGTCAATTGGAAAGAAGATTCTCTTTCCGGAAGCCTTAAGTTAGAAAATTGAATAAGATTGGAATTTTGAGTAAACGACATCTGAATCGTAATTTGAAGGTTCCAACAGGTTCGTATGATGATTCGGACTTGAGCGTATGTTCGGATCGGGTTTTTGACAACCCGGGAGCATTTCGGCGTATATTGTGAAAGTTAGCATTTTTGAAAAAATTTCATAAGTTTGGGTTGAAGTGCATTTCAGCGATATTGATGTTCGTTTGGGATTTCGAGTCTGGGAATAACTCCGTATAGTGATTCTGGAGTTGGGAGCGTGATCAGAAGTAAATTCAGATATCCGTAGGTTATTTTGAAGTCATTTGGCTAAAGATAAAAATTTGAAGGTTATTGAGAAATCCGACCGGAAGTGAAAATTTTGATATCGGGGTCGGAATGCGATTCCAAAAGTTAGAGCAGGTTCGTAATGTCGAATATGACTTGCGTGCAAAAATTGGGGTCAATCGGACATGATTTGATAGGTTTCGGCATCAAATGTAGAAGTTTGAAATTTCAAAGTTAAGCTTGAATTGGAGTGCGATTCGTGGTTTCAACATTTTTGATGTGATTTGAGGCCTCTAACAAGTCCGTGGGATGTTATGGGACTGAGTCGTGTGATTGGACGGGGTCCCGGGGGCCTCGGGTGTGTTTCGGGTGGTTTCGGGTCATTTTTGAGTGATTTGCGGTTGCTGTTTGCTGGTGCGTCTACTGTGCAATGCGATCGCGG
Organism: Nicotiana undulata; assembly: GCA_005239495.1. Lineage (NCBI taxonomy): Eukaryota > Viridiplantae > Streptophyta > Magnoliopsida > Solanales > Solanaceae > Nicotiana > Nicotiana undulata. Next base: position 47,197 of record ML268154.1, read on the forward strand.
TCCTTGGTGTGCGATCGCGAAGAAGAAAAATTGGAAGCCTGGACTTTTGGCCTATGCGATCGCCAGAAAGGGTATGCGATCGCACAATGCATCTGGGGGCTGCTGGATTGGCTTATGCGAACGGAAGGGGGAATTGGCGACCGCAAAGAAGGAAATTTGGAGGGAGCTGGGAATGGCCTATGCGATCGCGTGGAGGGGAGTGCGATCACATAGTGAAAATTATGGAGGGAGCAAAGTTGGCCTATGCGATCGCATAGAGGGGCAATGTTGGGCAGTGCAGTGTTTTAAAAACGAGATTTTTGGCCATATCTTTCATTCTTTCATTTGGTGTCGGCGATTTTGGAGAGCTTCAAGAGGAGATTTTCATCAAGCAAGTCTAGGTAAGTGATTTCTTCCCATTTTTTAGTTTAATACTTGAGTTATACATGGGTTAGACATGGGAAATTGTGGGAATTTGGGATTTTGAAGAAAGACCTAGAATTTGTAATTTGGAATTTTTACCACGAATTTGAGCATGTAATTAAGAGTAAATTATATATTGGAGTTAGAAAAGTCATGGGTAATCTTTATCTTCGAGAAATTTCGGAATCTGGGCCCGTGGGCAATTTTATCAATTCTTCGAGCGAAGTTAGGAATTTATATAATTTGAATGGTTATGCGTATTAGAGTATATTTTCATTGGTTTGCCGTTATTTGGATAGCTTTGGAGCGTTGTGCAATTGATTTGGAGTCGTCGGAAGGACTCGGAGGCCGGTTATGAATCTTCGTAGCGAGGTAAGTCTCCTTTCTAACCTTGTGAGGGGGAATTTTCCCCATAGGTGAAATGATTAAATATGTGCTACTATTTGTGGGGGTTACGTACGCACGAAGTGACGGGAGTCCGTGCGTAGCTACTAGTTATGCTTATGTCCGGGTAGCTTTAGGCCTACATCATGCTTTGTTGTTATTATATCTGATTGTATTTATTATTTGCTTTGAGAAGAAGCTAGATTGAGCATACTTATTAAATAATTTTAAAATGAATCAAAAATTTGTTATAAAATGAAAATCTTGAATGTTTTCATAGAAAGTTCATGTATTGGAAAAGAAAAGGAAGAATACTTTTATAACTCAAGAAGTTTTTGTGTAACCGCGTCGCATGTATGATTTACGAGCTGGGTAAATCCTCCTACCACACTCTTATGGGATCGGGCCGTTCGCCTCGACAGGACTTATGTACCACACTCTTATGGGATCGGGCCATTCGCTTCGGCAGGATTTATGTACCACACTCTTATGTGATCGGGCCGTTCGCCTCAGCAGGATTTATGTACCACACCCTTATGGGATCGGGTCGTTCGCCTCGGTAGGTTAATAGACGCATCTATGGTTCGCGTCGTTCGACCCTTCGGCAGTGCACAATTTACTCTTATGGGATCGGGCCGTACGCCTCGTCATTTCCTAAATATTTATTATCCTCATTGAATTATGCGTAATATCTCGCTAGAAGCCAGTGTATCTGAGTGTTCTCCCCTTAATTGAAGTATAACAACCTATTTGGGGGAAACCGTATCTATGTATACGTTTTATTTACGGAAGGAAATTGCTAATTGAGAGCTGAGTAAATTGTAAGGAGGGAATCGTACCGTGAGATCTATTCTCGTTTGTTATATACATTTACTCTATTTTATATTTATTTATTTCGTTACTATACCTGATATTAATTGACCCCTAGTAAGTGTCAAAGTCGACCTCTCGTCACTACCTCTCCGAGGTTAGGCAGGATACTTACTGAGTACACGTTATTTTCGAACTCATGCTACACTTGATGTGCATTTTTATTGCACATGTACATTTATAGCTGGTGGCTCTACTTGACGCAGCGATGTGACTGACTTGGAGACTTAGACGAGTTGCACCATCTGAGGACGATCCGCAGCCGACAGAGTCTCCCTCAGATGTATTGTACTTATTCTTAAATTCCTTGTCTAATTTTATTTCGGACAAGCATTTTAGTATCTGTATAATTCTTAGAAATTTGCTCATGCACTTGTGACACCGGGTTCTGGGATTTATTACTATTTAAATTTGCTAAAGATGTTATTGTTTACTTAGTAGAAGTTTGATAATTATTATTTAAGAAAATGAAAAAGGAATGATTTCAAAATATTATAATAAAGATTTCATTAACTATTAAGTGTTGGCTTGCCTGACCATGGGGTCCGGCGCCATCACGACCTTTATGGATTTTGGGTCGTGACAGTTCAGGCCTTATATTGATTCTTTTCATTGTCTTTATTGATGACACTCTGATTTACTCACGTAGCCTGGGGGAGCACGAGCAACATTTGAGAGTTGTGCTCCAGACTTTGCGAGAACAAAAGCTATACGCTAAGTTCTCCAAGTGTGAGTTTTGGTTGGATTCTGTGGCATTCTTTGGACATGTGGTATCTAGAGAGGGTATCAAGGTGGATCCTAAGAAGATTGAGGCAGTTCAAAGTTGGCCACGCCCTACTACAACAACAGAGATCAGGAGCTTCTTGGGACTGGCAGGTTATTATTGCCGGTTTGTGGAGGGCTTTTCATCCATTGTAGACCCTCTAACTAGATTGACCTAGAAGAATGCCCCATTTCGATGGTCCGACGAGTGTGAGGCGACCTTCCAGAAGCTCAAGACAACATTGACCTCAGCACCAGTTTTAGTGTTGCCTTCCGGTTCTGGGATGTATACCATTTATTGCGACGCTTCATGCGATGCAGGAGGGGAGAGTTATTGCATATGCTTCACGTCAGCTGAAGGTTCATGAGAAAAATTACCATGTGCACGATTTGGAGTTGGCGACGATTGTTCATGCTCTTAATATTTGGAGGCACTACTTGTATGGGGTGCCTTGTGAGGTTTATACACATCACCGCAGTTTGCAGCACTTGTTCAAGCAGAGGGATCTTAATTTGAGGCAGTGTAGATGGCTTGAGTTGCTAAAGGATTATGACATTACTATTCTTTATCATCCGGGAAAGGCGAATGTGGTTGCAGACGCCTTAAGCAGGAAGGCGGAGAGTATGGGTAGTTTGGCTTTCATTTCAGCAGAGGAGAGACCTCTAGATTTGGACATTCATTCCTTGGCTAATCGCCTGGTGAGGTTGGACCTTTCAGAGCCCAGCCGATTTCTTGCACGTGTTGTTGCTCAGTCTTCATTATTGGGGAAGATCAAGGCTCGATAATTTGATGATCCACACTTGGCAGTTCTCCGGGAGACGGTGTTACAAAGTGGTGACAAGGAGGTTTCTATTGGCGAGGATGGCGTTCTAAGACTTTAGGGTCGCTTATGTGTTCCTAATGTTGACGGCCTGAGGGAGAGGATTATAGAGGAGGCACACAGTTCCCGGTATTCTATTCATCCTGGTGTTACGAAGATGTATCGTGACCTGGGGCAACATTACTGGTGGAGGCGGATGAAGAAAGACATATTGGAGTATGTGGCTAGATGTCTAAATTGACAACAAGTTAAGTATGAGCACCAGAGGCCAGGAGGCCTACTTCAGCAGATGCCTATACCTGAGTGGAAATGGGAGCGCATCACTATGGACTTCGTAGTTGGGTTGCCGCAAACTTTGCGGAAGGTTGATGCGGTTTGGGTTATTGTGGACAGGTTGTCCAAGTCGGCACATGTCATTCCAGTAGCTACTACTTATACTTCTGAGAGGTTGGCCCAGATCTACATTCGGGAGATAGTTCGGTTGCACGATGTGCCTGTGTCCATTATATCAGATCGAGGTCCTCAATTCACCTCGCCCTTCTGGAGAGCAGTATAGAGTGAGTTAGGCACCCGGGTGGAGCTCAACACAGCATTCCACCCTCACACCAACGGGCAGTTGGAGCGGACAGTTCAGATATTGGAGGATATGATCAGAGCATGTGTGATTGACTTTGGAGGAAAGTGGGACCAGTTCTTGCCTTTGGCTGAGTTTGCTTATAATAACAGTTATCAGTCCATCATTGATATGGCTCCATTTGAGGCCTTGTATGGTCGGCGATGTCATTCTCCCATCGGGTGGTTTGAGCCTGGCGAGGCTAAGTTATATGGCACCGATCTGGTGAAAGATGCTTTGGAGAAGGTGAAGTTGATTCAAGAGAGACTTCACACAGCACAGTCCAGACAGAAGAGCTACGCGGACCAGAAGGCGTGTGATGTATCATTTATGAAGGTCGAGAAGGTTATGTTGAAGGTCTCGCCGATGAAGGGTATTATGAGGTTTGGGGAAGAAGGGAAAGCTGAGACCAAGATTTATAGGCCCATTGGAGGTGCTGAGGCGAGTTGGGGAGGTTGCTTACGAGCTTGCTTTACCTCCCAGTTTATCAGGAGTTCATCCGGTATTTCATGTGTCCATGCTCTAGAGATACTACGGTGACATCTCTCACGTGATAGATTTCAGCACCATCCAACTAGATGAGAGGTTCGGTTACGGGGAGGAGCCAGTTGCCGTCATTGATAGGCAGGATTGCCAGTTGAGGTCCAAGAGGGTTTCCGCCGTAAAGGTCCAGTGGAGGGGCCAACTGGTCGAGGAGGCGACTTGGGAGTCCGAGGAGGACATGCGAATCAGATATCCACACTTATTCAGCACTCCAGGTATGATTCTAGACCCGTTCAAGGACGAACGTTTGTTTAAAAGGTGGAGAATGTAACAACCTGACCGATCGTTTTGTGTTTTAGAATCCCGTTCCCTTAAATGAGACTTCCCATAGTTTCTTTTACTGATTTATAACTTGCGGGGATGGTTGGTTCGAGGTTTGGGGGAGTTTGGAGTAGTATAGGAACACTTAGTTCCTTAAGGTTGGCCTTAAAGGCCAAGTTTGAATTCGGTCAATATTTTTTAGTAAACGACTACGGAATCGAGATTTGAAAGTTCAAGTAGGTTCTTATGATGATTTCGGACTTGGGCGTATGTTCGGAACGGGTTTTGGATGACCCGGGAGCATTTCGGCGCCAAATAGTGAAATATGATTCCTTAAGTTCATAAAATTGAGGTTTGGAACGTGTTTATGTGTTATCGAGGTCCGAACGGAATTTCGAGATCGGGAGTAGTTCCGTTATGTCATTTATGACTTGCTTGCAAAAGTTTGTGTCATTATGAGTAGTATAGACATGTTTCGGCGTGTTGAAAGTGAATTCAAGAAACTTGAAGTTCAAAGTGTGATTCAATTTGGTTTTGGGCTCGAATTCTTAGTTTCCTTGTTGTTTTCCGCATTTCGAGAATTCGAGCGAGTTTGTATCATGAATACAGACCTGTCAGTGCCTTTGGACGAGGTCTCGGGGGGCTCGGGGTGAGTTTCGGACCCCTCGGAGCTAAATGCTAAAAACCAGATTTTTGCCCAGTCTGGTTTCTTCCTATGCGTTCGCGGGTGTACGCACGCGTTCGCGAAGAAGGAATTTGGCAGGGGTGAAAAATAATCTATGCGTTCGCATAGGCTCGCATGCGTTCGCATAGTGTAAGTCAATGAGCCTGCCAAATTGTTGTGCTATGCGGTCGCACCCCTCCCACCGCGTTCGCGTAGGTCTAGCCTGGCTAGCCTCCGCGTTCGCGAACACCCCTCCGCGTTCGCATAGAAGGGCCTTCAAGGGGGCCTGGCCATTGGCCTTCGCGAACGCAGTGCCCCTGTCGTGTTCACATAGAAGGGGGCAGCTGGGCAGATTGATTAAAATCAAGACTTAGTCATTTTTGAACCATTTTCTTTCATCTTGGACGACTTGGGGAGCTTGCAAAGGAGAGATTCGACTTAGCAATTGTAAGGTGAGTAATTCCTACCATAAAGTGAGTTTAGTACTTGAATTCTTGAGTAGATTAACACACAAAATTAGTAGTAATCATGGGTTTAGAGTAAAACCTAAGTTCTTGATAAAAATGAGAAATTACCAAGGAATTTGTTATGAAATGATTCAAAAACTATATAATATTGATCCTTAGGTTATGAGTGATTATTTCCCTTGAAAATTTCCGGAATCCGAGCATGTGGGCCCGGGGGTGTATTTTGGGATTTGCAAATTAGGTTGAGATAACCATTCAAATAGGAGAATTATGGACTTTTGAGCATAGATTGATTTATTTATGTAATGTTTGGTTAGTTTCGAGTTCTTGGGCGACCAATTTAGATATTTGAGCGCATTCTTGACCCGGGAAGTAGGCTTGAAACGAGGTAAGTCTCTTTTCTAACCTTGTAAGAGGGAATTGTCCCCATAGGTGAAGTATTTAACTATGTGTCATTATTTGTGGGGACTACGTACGTACGGGGTGACGAGAGTCCGTGCATAGTGACTATTCTTGTTATGTCCGGGTAGTTAGGTTAACACCATGCTTTGTGAATTCCATAATTGAACTATATGCCTTTTGATTTCTTTGTATGCAAGCTTGTTTTCAAGAGATCCTAGAACTTGGTGTTTTCAAACGAATTATTATTTAGGAAAAGTATTTAAAGAAATATGTTGTGTTTATGTGTGACCGCTTTGCAACAAATATTCCGCGAGCGGAGTGATTCTCACCACTACTCTCATGGGAGTGGTCCGTACGCCACGACAGGTTGATAGATGCATCTATGGTTCGCGCCATTCGACAGTGCACATTTATTATTATGTTGGCCCAGACCGTACCTTCTGATACATTGTGCGCATGCTACTTGTTTGATATTATTCATGACTTTAAAACTGTTAGATTTCTTGGAAAATAAATTCGTAATTTGCATGTTGGGGTTTCGCCTCGTAAACAGGTTTCCTAAGTATGCTTGATATTCATTGTTCTATTATCCATGTGTACTTTTTGTTCTCTATAAAGTTTACATCTAGATATACTGTTTGGACCCTAGTGAGTGTCAAGTCGACCTCTCGTCACTACTTCTTCGAGATTAGACTGATACTTACTGGGTACATATTATTTATTTACTCATGCTACGCTCTGTACTTAATTTTACAGGTTCTGAGGCAGGTGCATCTGGGTATCCGTCCGGATCTTTTCCCTGATTTATACTTGGTTGAGGCTTCACAATGAGCTGCTTCTCCTGACGACTTTCAGCAGCACCTCAGAGCTTTTCTTTTGCTATTTCTGTCTATACTTTCCCAGACAGTAGGATAGACTTTCATTTCTTTTGGTTTTACTCTACTAGATGCCTGTAGACTTGTGACACTAGCTCCTGGCACTCACGCTGGTAGACTATTCTTTTGGGATGTAATTGTTAATCATAACTATTTTGTCATTTCAGTTTAAAAATTTGCTTAAGATATTCATTATTACCGAACGTTTTAAATTTAAACTGAGTAAGTGTTAGAATGTTTTGGGTAAATAAACTAAACTCACTAGTGGTAAATGTTGGCTTGCCTGGCAATGGTGTAGGGCGCCATCGCGACCTGAGTTAGGATTTGGGTCGTGTCATGTCATCAATATCCTCCACTTAATGCTCTTCATAATCACATAATTAATGATCCCACATTTGTAAGGTATAAAACTGTGATGATCCAAAGTCTCACCTCGTTATTTACGATTCTATTTCGCACACGTTAGCCTTAAAAACCTTTTTTTAATCACCTCAAGTTGCGTGCGCAGTCCGGGCGTAAATCCGTAAAGCATTTGTGTGAAAATTATGAAATAATAATTTTTTGAATTTAAAAGTAATTTTTAGTTGACTTTGGTCAACGTTTTGAGTAAACGGACCCGGACCCATGTTTCTATGGTCCCAGAAGGTCCGTAGTAAAATATTGGACTTCGGCGTATGCCCGGAATCGAATTCCGAGGTCCCTAGCTCGAGAAATAAATTTTTGATGAAAATTGTAAGACTGAAATTTAAAGGATTTAAAGAAATTTATTTATGTTTGATCTCCTTGGTATCGAGCCCGTATTTTGGTTCCGGAACCCAACACTGATTTAATATAATATATAAGTCATGTATGTGAAATTTGGTAGAATCAGAGTTGATTTGACGTGATTCGAACGTCCGGTTGAGAAAATAGTAATTTTGAAATGTTCTTGAGAAATTCATGAGTTTTGGTGCTAAATTCGTAGTTTTAGGTATTATTTTGGTGATTTGATCGCACAAGCAAGTCCGTATGATGTTTTTAGACTTGTGTGCATGTTTAGTTTGGAGCCCCGAGGGATCAGGTGAGTTTCAGATAGGCTACGGAGTGATTTTGGAACTTAGAAATAGCTGGTGTGACTGGTGTCTGTAGCAGGCCTCTGATCTCGCAATTGCGAGATCAGATTTTGCAAATGCGAATGAAGCAGGTATGGCAATTGCGAGATTTTTTATCTCAATTGCAAAAAAAGCCCGGGCCAGCAGTTCTCGCAATTGCGAGTTTATCTTCGCAATTGCGAAGGGGGTCTGGGGAAGGGCATACTCGCAAATTCGAACTTCTACCCGCCATTGCGATGGGCCAATTGTCGCAAATGCAACATATTATTCGCATTTGCGAAGGCAACGGAAATGTGAAGGTTCTAGCATTTGCTATGGTACCTTCGCATTTGCGAGCTTCGCAATTGTGAAGCTCAGGTCGCAAATGCGACATCCGCATCTGGGTAAAAGGGACTTAGACGGGATATTTCATTCATTCTTCAATTTTTCAAAACCTAAACCTCAAGAGGCGATTTTCCAAAGACCAAATCTTCCCTAAATCATAGGTAAGTGATTCCTAACTCTTTTCTTTCAATCTTTCCTAACTCGAGGGAGAATGGGTAAGCAAATTTTGGTCTTAACCTCGAGTTTAGACCAAGCGGGTCCGGGGTCAGTTTTGACTTTTGCTGGGAAAACTGTAATTTTGCATTAAAGTTGATTCCTTTAGTGATAATTGATTATATTAAACTAATTATGATTAGATACAAGTGGGTTGGAGGTGAATTCTAACGAGAAAGCGATACTTGAGCAGTGAGTGACCTGCGAAATCGAGGTAAGTGTTGTGTCTAACTTTAGCTTGACGGAATAGGTATTGTGTGAGTATTTGCTATGTGTTTTTGTTGTTGAATACGATGTATAGATGAGGTGACGAGCATCTATGCGTTGTGGTCGAGTCATATCATGCGGGTGAAATTGCATTCTTGCGAATGTGTAGTCTTAAACTTTGTTATCCATGCTTATTGTTGTTATTGAAGTGTTGGGGGACTTATATCCAGTTCTACCGAGGTTGATAAAATTGTGAATATTGATTCAAGGTTGAGGTGTTAAATTGTGAAAGTAATCATTGATGAAATATTGATTTCTTTGTGAAACTTCTCTCTCCAAATTCTCGATCTCCATACAAACATAATGTAGAAAAATATTTAGAATGAGGACCAACATGCCCTAACTCCAGAACTGCATTATTTTTGGCATCCTCAATAACATATACTCCCTCAACCTCGACATCATAAACAAGAACATGGTTTAATAATTGGTATTCTCGTTTTAGCTCCTCAATTTGGTCTAGAAGATCTTTTTCAGCTTCACAGAACTCATCACTAATTTGTTGGATATTACACACATCAACCTTTGCACTCAAATCTGCATCCAAGTTCAAATTCTTGTACAAGATCAACTATTTTCTTAGACCAATCATCCACCAACATTGTTAGAAAACATCATCGTTTCGTATATTCCCCTAATCGAGAATATCCGTCCCAATACCAACCCTTACTCCCATATTCATATTCAAATCTCCAAGAAGTCAGGCCATGACAAGCCCAAATATACAGCTCATAAAAATATTTTGTCAACCAAGCATTTTCATCAATAACCTTACCTCCATATATTTCTTCCCCAGATGTCATGATCTGAGAACAAGAAACACATTAAGAGAAAAATCAAATAGTTATAAAAATAAAATATTTACAAAAAGAGAAGAAAAAAAAAATAAAACTTGTAAAGATAAAAGTAAAATTCTAATCTAGAAAAATAATTAATTTCTAAGTCCCAGGCAACGACGCCAAAAACTTGTTGCGTCCAAACACACACACAAGTATACGTGGTCGTCAAGTAATAAAGTGACTAAAAGTCGGATGTCAAGCTTACGAGGACTTGTGATTAACTATTAACTAAATTAGACTATCCTAACTATCTAAACAAGAATTAAAACTAGAAGTATTTGATTCTAAACTAATTAAAATGAATAAAAGCAAATAATGAACTTTGAACAAAGGAAGAACAAATTTTTATGTTATCAATATTATGAAAACGATCTAGGGTTATGGGCTATCTGATATTCCTATTGTATTCTCCAATTAAATTGACTAATTAATTTATCTCGTTTATTGGTTGACATAGTCAATATTGGTCATAAGACTTTGTCGAGTTCTTACTCGCCTATTCAAATCTAACCTAATGCCTATATGTCTATGGAATTAGAACTAACAAGAACGAATTTATATATAATTCATGTAAATCAACCAAGCAAGACAATTAGGTATATGTTTATCCTAACCGCGAATCCATTTTCCAATGCCCAGGTTTAACATGATATACTCAATCCTTTGTGCAATCTAGAATTCCCACTTTCGAGTTCAACTCTAGATTCGTAGATAGTATTCAATTGGTTATTAAGCAATCAAATAATTAAGCACAATTTTGAATAAATAAAGCATGATAAACTAAGAAATCAAAATCAATGTTTGAATAACAATAGTCATGAAAGAACCACAACTCTAGAACGTGAAGTTTATCTCCACATAGACATGGTCGCCAAACAACAAATCATACAAAGAAACATATAAATTACTAAGTTTGGTAGAAGAAAAGACGAAACTCGGCCTCCACGGCGGCTATGTACTTGTGTTTTCCTCTCAAAAACGTCCTCCTCCTCCAAAATAGGTTTAGGACCCCTTTTATAGGAGTTGGAACCGTGTAGGATCGAAATAACCAAGTCCCAGGTGAAATAGGATAAATCCCATAAGCGGTAAATCTAGGGGTGTACAAACCGAACCGAAAAACCGCAGCAAACCAAAAAGTCAAACCAAACCGATTAAAAATCCCGACTATGTTTGGTTTGATTTGGTTTGGTATTGAGTAAAAAAACCCGAACTAAACCGACATATAAATATATAATTTTTGTATATATTTTAAAGAATTTTCATAGAATTTTCTTTAAAAAAATATCTAGATATATTTAAGATTCTATTATGGGATGTAATATTTAGCAAATTACGAAGTGCGCTATCTTTATTAGCTTTAAATAATGGGTTGTATGATCGCTTTCTTATCAAGTGTGAGTGAAATATGTCAATCTCTTTGTTCTTCCATATTCATATGTCAAGATCTATTACTTCCTTATTTCTTTTTCGAATTTGAAGTGGTATTTGATAATTTAAAATTAAATATAGAACATATTATTATACATGTAGCATATTGATTTTATGTTTAATTTTTAAATTCAGTTAACCTTGAAAGTGTACATCAACGAAAAATTATATATTGTCAGACGATTAAAAAATAGCTATCATATGTTACTAAGAAAATTCTCCCATAAGAATATGTTAATAGATCATACGTTTGTCAATTTTTACTAAATATATATTTACTTATTAAAATTTTAACAAAGTAAGATTGGAATAATATTTATGCAACCAAAAACTCGAAAAACCCGGCGAAACCGTACCAATCCAAATTAATATAGGTAGTTTGATTTGATTGTGATAAAAAACCGGACTAACCCGTTCCAAGTTGACCACTAGGTAAATCCATTAACGTTTCCACCCAGCTTTTGCTTTCAAGTTGCTGCAAAAATTTGGATTGCCTAACTTTTTCATTTTTCACGTTTCTTTGCTTTTTCTTTCTTTGTTTGCAATTGTGTTTCCTCCACTTGCTCTCATAATCACATAATTAATTATCTCACATTTGTAGTATATAAAATACATATTAAATTATTTACTTTGCTCCTAAATTTTATTTTTAAACTACTTACACCTAAAATAAATTCAATTAAATATAAATATAATATAATTTAGCATTAGAGCACCAAAATGTAAGTTAAGTAATACATTAACAATATGAAATTATAGCCAAACATCAACCAGGTAAAAAAAACAATTTAACTTATACTCCCTCTAAGCTTTTTATCATCCTGGCGTCGAGCTATTTTTCCGCAGGACCTCCCCTAAGTAAATACCCGTCTCGTGCTTGACTCTATCTGTAAGACAGGTGTGTGCAGCCACTCTCAAATTATCTATCGTGAATTTTAAAAATAGTTGCCTCAAATTAGAAAGTGAGTCTTGGCATAACTGACAAAGTTGTTGTCATGTGACCTGGAGATCACGGGTTCGAGCCGTGGAAAAATGCATCTTGCATAAATGTAGGGTAAGACTGCATACGATAGACCTTTGTGCCCCAACCCTTCCCCGGACCCGTACATAGTGGAAGCTTAGTGCACCAGGACACCCTTTGTAGTTGTCTCAAATTATTTTTTATTTTAGAAGTTCGAGACAAACTAAATTATTTTTTCCTATGTTAGCCTTAGTAGTAATTGTTCTTGAAGACACAAGCACCTCAATTATGGGATAATACTATGATTGTTCAAATATCAAAAAGACAAGGGTAAAATAGTAAAAACTACCTTATTATTATTTTTATTTTTTTAAAGGATGAGTAATATAAAAATACGATAAATAATTTAAGACGGAGCGAATATATAGTAACAATGATTTTTTTTTTAAAAGTATCAAGTCATAACCTAATATCTATTGAGCGAGATATTGTTAAAATAAAGTTTACTTTATTGGTGCGAATGAGTTAAACACATAATCCCCCCTCTCTATATATCCTAATTAATTTTAGTCTAACAATTGAATAGGCATTAGACCCGAGATTACTGATTAGCAGATACCGAGGCCAATGCAAGTATACAATGGACCCAACTCCGAGAACAACAAAAGTGTGGTTCCTTTGTTCAAATAGAATTCATTTAAGAGAAAAGCACTTCTTATAAAAATTTCTTCAATTTTATAACTCGAACTCGTAACTTTTAGTTAAGAATGAACGAATTTCATTCATCTCATTACATAGCTTCATGGTTATATACATGAATGTTACTGTAATTATCTCTACTGCTATGTTTTTTATTCCCCAATTGTGGGATATATGAGACATATATATAATAGTTACTCGCAAATTCTATAACTTGTTTCTGTCTTATTTGACGTGACTCTATTATTTGATCACGAGCGAGAGTCTATGAGATTAATTTGACTTATCTTTTATAATTGGAAGTGAAGAAAATATCATGATAAAAACTTAGCTTGAAAGAAAAGAATATAACGTCAAAACTAATTAAATTTTGATATTAAATATATTTGAATTTCAGAACATCAATGGGACTTTATATAATTATATCTAGTAGAATGAAGTTTGGTATATTCTAAAGTGAAAATAATGTCATGTAAGTTGAAAGTATTGATTACGAAAGAGATGAACTTATGACGTAAGCGCTTACATCGGTATTCTTATGATGTATGCGCTTACATCGTATTCTTTTTTTATGCATGCGCTTACATCGGCATCTTACAATGTAAGCGTTTACTTCGGCATGATATTCAAATGCCTATAGAAGGGGTATGCATTTTCATTTGCATATTATCCCTAAACTTCTTCTTTCTCTCTTCCATTAATAAAGAGTTATTCTTTGTGTGGCTGCGGAGTAGGCAAAAATTATCGAACCACGTAAATCTTCTCTTGTCTTGTACAATTTATTGCTTTTCTCTTTTAAATATTTCTTCCATTCTATTAGCTTGTCACGTTTCCCAACAACTGGTATCAAAGCACATACAATGTAATTCCGACAGAAAAATACGGTATCGGCGCAAGTACTATTCACAAGAATAGTGCGACATTATTGATCATCATTACTATTCACATGCATTATTCACATAAATTGTTTTTGTGAAAAATTGCATCAGAAGAAGGAAATGTTAAGATTGATAAGTTCAATGGAAGCCATCTACTTCAAATAAAGTCTATTTGATGTGTCGATTGTTCAACTTAAAGATGACAGGAGGTGAATCAGTTACGCAACATATCAATGAGTTTAATGTAATATTAACTCAGTTGAGTTCTGTCAATATAACATTTGATGACGAAGTCAGGGCATTGATTCTACTATCATCTCTACCGGAGAGTTGATTTGCAACAGTAACTGCAATTAGCAGTTCATCGGGAAGTACCAAACTCAAATTGGATGATATTAGAGACTTGGTTCTAAGCGAAAATATTCGCCGGAGAGAATCAAGTGATTCCCCAGGATATGCTTTGAATACCGAAAGCAGGGGGAGAAGAAACCAAAGAGGACAAAGTCATGATCGTGGCAGATCAAAGTCAAGGAGAAGAGGGAAATCCAAAAATCGCAAAGATATTACGTGTTGGAATTGCGATAAAAAGAGTCACTACAATAGTCAGTGTAGAGAGCCAAATAAGAAGAAGAGAGATCAATACAAGGATGATAATTCAGCAAATGCAATGGCTGAACAAGTTGGTGATGCACTAATTTGTTGTGCAAACAGTCTAGTCGAATCTTGGATTCTGGACTCAGGTGCATCCTTTAACTCTACATCATGCGAAGAATTATTGCACAATTATATTGTTGGAAAATTTGGGAAGGTTTATCTAGCAGAAGGCGAACCTCTGGACATTATCGGGAAAGGTGAAGTTCATATAAATACTTCACAAGGCACGCTATGGAAATTGCAAAATATCCGACATGTTCCTGGCCTCAAGAAAAATTTGCTATCTATGGGTCAGATTGATAGTGAAGGATATACAACAACATCCGATAACGGATCATGGAAGATAACCAAAGGAAATTTGGTTGTGGCACGAGGCTTCAAGAAGGGAATAATGTATGCAACTGCAATACAGAGATATACTATAACAACAATTGATCATGGTCCTGATACTACATTGTGGCACCGGAGGCTCGGGCATATGAGTGAGAAGAGAATGAAGTTATTGGCGTCCAAAGAAAAGTTTCCAAACCTAAAGCATGTTGAATTAAGTTTGTGCAAAGATTGCATTTACGGGAAACAAAAGATAGTTAGTTTCTCAAAGGCGGGAAGGACGCCAAAGAAAGAGAAGCTGGAACTAGTGCATACAGATGTGTGGGGACCAGCTCCTGTAACTTCTCTGTGAGGCTCTCGCCATTATGTCACCTTCATTGATGATTCCACAAGAAAATTATGAGTTTATTTTCTAAAAAATAAACAGATGTGTTTGTTACATTTAAAAGATGGAAAGATGAAGTTTAAAATCAAACAAGTCTAAAGTTAAAATATGTGAAGTCTGACAATGGAGGAGAGTATGATAGTCAAGAGTTTAAAGCATTTTGCTCTGAGAATAGGATCAGAATGATCAAGAAAGTTCCTGGAACATCGTCACAAAATGGCATTGCTGAGAGGATGAACAGAATCCTGAATGAACGATCCAGAAGTATGAGAATACATTCTGGATTGTCGAAGTATTTTTGGGCCGAGGCTGTTAACACGACATCTTACCTCATAAACAGGGGACCCTCTGTACCGTTGGATTTAGAAATTCTTGAGGAGGTATGGACAGAAAGGAGGTAACTCTCTCACATCTGAAAGTTTTCGGTTGTGTTGCTTATGTGCATATAACTCTAATGATAGAGATAATCTTGATCCTAAAGCCAAAAAATGTTTCTTTATTGGTTATGGTGATGATAATTTTGGTTATCAATTTTTGGATGATCATAATAGAAAGATCCTAAGACATATGAATGTCACATTTAATGAAAATGTAATGTACAAAGACAAGCTTGAAGTAGAACCAACCAGCACCAGCAGACAGTCATGTGAAATAATTGAGTTAGAAGAAATCTCAGAAAATGAAGTGGCTAGAGAGACTACAACTGGATCTAAAATTGAAGATGCAGAACCAGAAGCCGAATCTGGATCAGAATTAGAACTAGAACTATAGATAGAATCAGATGGAGAACCAGATCTAGAGTCAGGACTTGAATCAAATTCAAGATCAGTTAATCCTGAACCTACATTAAGGAGATATAAAAGAGTCACGAATGCTCCAGATAGGTTAACTCTCTCTCTCTCTCTCCACTATTTACTTCTGACTGATGCTAGAGAACCAGAGCATTTTGTCATAAGCTATGATTAATGGAAGCTAGCCATGAAAGAAGAGATGAATTCTCTTCAAATGAATAAAACATGGATACTTACATAGTTACCAAAAGGAAAGAAGGCATTGCAAACAAGTGGGTGTACAGGGTCAAGGAAGATCATGGTGGTAAGAAGAGATACAAAGCACAATTAGTAGTAAAAGGATTTCAGCAGAAGGAAGGGATTGACTACACCGAGATTTTCTCTCCTGTAGTCAAATTAACTACTGTCAGGTTGGTGCTAAGTATCATAGCTGCAGAAGATTTGCATTTGGAGAAGCTAGATATTAAAACTGCTTTCTTGCATGGTGACCTTGAAGAAGACATCTACATAAATCAACCTGAAGGTTTTCAAGTTTCTAGTAAAGAAAACCTTGTGTGTAAGTTGAAGAAGAGTTTGTATGGTTTGAAACAAGCACCCCAATAATGGTACAAGAAATTTGATGGATTCATGCATAATAATGATTTCACATGATATGGGATGGACCATTGCTGTTGTATCAAAAATCTTGATAAATCCTATATTATTTTACTGTTGTACGTTGATGATATGCTAATTGCAAGATCTAGCATAAATGAGATCAACAGGGTCAAGCAACAACTAGTAGAGGAGTTTGAAATGAAAGACTTAGTACCAACTAAGCAAATTATTGGGATGAGGATTAGTAGAAACAGGTCTGAACAAACCTTAAAATTGTCTCAAGAAAAGTACATGCTGAAGGTACTAAGGAGGTTCAGTCTTCATGATGAAAAGACCGGAAACACTCCACTCAAAAGCCATCTTAATCTATCGAAAGACCAATCACCTAAGACAACAGAAGAAAGGAAGTACATGTCCAAATTTCCATATGCTTCAACAGTAGGAAGTTTGATGTATGCTATGGTTTGAACTAGACCTAACATAGCCCATGCAGTTGGAGTTGTGAGTAGATACATGTCTGATCCAGGAAAAGAGCATTGGGAAAGTGTAAAATGGATATTGTGATATCTTAAAGGCACCTCAGGTATGACACTTTATTATAAAAGGAGAAATATTATCTTACAAGGTTTTGCTGATGCAAATTTAGGCGGCGATCTGGATAGTCAAAAAAGTACCACATGCTACGTGCTCACCTTGGGTGGTACTGCTATTAGCTGGATGTCCAAACTTCAGATAAGTGTTGCTCTATCTACCACTGAAGCAGAGTGCATGGCAATCTCAGAAACTAGAAAAGAGATGATATGGCTCAAGAATATTTTTAAAGAGCTAGGTAAAGAGCAGGACAATTGTGAGCTTTTTAGCGATAGCCAAAGCGCAATTAATATTGCCAAGAATCCATTGTTTCATGCAAGATCGAAGCATATCCAGTTGAGGTATCATCATATCCAATAGTTGATGAGTGAAGAAACTCTTTCACTGTAGAAGATACCAGGACCAAAGAACCCGTCAGACATGTTGACCAAAGTTATCGGTGTTGACAAACTGAGGTTGTGCACTGCCTTAGTAAGCCTTCAAGACTGATAGCGTGAAGGTGCCACTAGAGAATAACAAATCTTTTTTTTTTTTATAATTTTTTTTCATGATGTAACATAGGTTTGAGGGGGAGATTGATAGTAGCAAACATGTTGTTGTATGTGAAAGAAAGAAAAGTATACAAAATAAAAGAAAGAAAAGTCAAAAAGAGATGAACTTATGATGTAAGCGCTTACATCAACATTATTATGATGTATGCGCTTACATCGGCCTTCTTATGATGTAAGCGCTTACATCGGCAGGGCATTCAAATGCCTATAAAAGGGGTATTGTAACGACCCGGTCTGTCGTTACGTAAAACCTGCATTATAACTGTTGTTATTGACTTATTATAGATTGGTTATTCTATTATTAATGTGTTAGAGTTGATAGGCTTGAAATTGGAATGGTTAAATGGGAATTCAGGCACTTAGTCCTTAAGAATAGCCTTAAAATGGGAAAAGTCAACTGAGAGTTGACTTATTGGTAAATAACCTCAGAATGCGGATTTTATGGATCAGATAGCTTCGTTAGGTGATTTGGGAATTAGGAGTGTGTTCAGAATAATTTTGTGATGTCCGGTGTAGAATTAGGCTTGAATTGGTGAAAGTTAGTTTTTGGCAATTTCGATCGGTAGTGGAAAATAGGCTATCGGGGTCGGAATAGAATTCCAATAGTTGGAACAAGTTCGTAATGTCGTTTTGGACTTGTATGCAAAATTTCAGGTCAATCGGAGTTGATTGGATAGTTTCGGCATCATTGGTGAATTTTAAAACTATCAAAGTTCTTAGGCTTGAATCCGATGCAAATTTGGAGTTTTGTTGTTAGTTTTGGTGTTTTGAGAGTGTAACTAAGTTTGAATGATGTTATTGGATACGTTGGTAAGTTTGGTTGGGGTCCCGAGGGGCTCGAGATTGATTTCGGGTGGTTAACGGGCCTTTTTGGACTTAAAAACACTGTTGTTTCTGGTGTTTTCACAGCTGAAGGTTATTCACTACGATCGCGTAGGGTTAAAATGGACCGGGGTGAATTTGTTCAGTGCGATCGAGGAATAAGGGTCGCGATCGCGTAGCTTTTGAGGTCAGTTCAGTGCGATCACGTGGGGTTCATCGCGATCGCGTAGAGTTAGCCAGGCGCGTGGGGAGCAGAGTCAGTTGTTCTTCGCGATCGCGTGAGAATGGTTGCGATCGCGTGGGTCGAGGTTCCATTGACTTGCGATCGCGTGGCTTATGCTGCGATCGCGTAGGGTCTTCGGTGGGCTTGGGAGATTTGTTCTACGCGATCGCGTGAGTACATCCACGATCGCAGTGCAAAAATCACTGGGCAGTTATATAATATTTCCTCCGCGACCTAAACCCCTTTTTACACCATTGTTGTACGGAAAAGAGCTCTTAGGGGCGATTTTGAAGAGGAAAATCCTTGTTCTTCGTTGAGGTAAGTGTTCTAGTCATTAAAACTCGATTATGGGTGATTATAGACCATATTCCCAGCCTTTAATTCATGAAAACAGTAGAAAAATAGGATTTTGGGGCATGAGATTATGAGACCTTCAAGAGTCGATTTGAGGGGTCAAACGGACTCCGATTTCAGAGTTCTTTATATGTACGGACTCGTGAGAAGAAGAAGAACATTTTCTGTAAAAAATTCTTAGTTTCGGGACGCGGGTCCGGGGGTCGGGTTTTGCCCGGTTTCGGATTTTTGAGTTAAATCCGATATTTTTCAATTGGAATTTATTCCTTAAGCATATGTTGATGATAAAAATCTGAACTTGGTAGATTTGGAGCCTTAGGAGGTTGATTCGAGAGGCAAGCGCATTGCGGAATAGTTTTCGGGCTAGCTTGAGGTAAGTAATGTCTTTAAATCCTGTCCTGAGGGTATGAAACCCCGGACTATGCACCCTTTCATGGGTTTTGAAATGAAAAGGTTGGAACTTTGGAAATATCTTCCGTATTTAGGCGACTATTGAGTTGCGAAACCAATTTTTAAGCCTTTGTTTAATTAGTATGTATACATTATGATATGTTTTGGGCTGTAAGCCGTGTTTGGGACCTAGTGCCTACTTGTTTACCCTTCAGAGGTTATGTTTTACTATTTTCCTCACTGATACGTTATGATTTTTCACTCAGTCTTCTCTGTGAAATTGTTTTGACACTCATAGTATTTTGATACTACTTCTTGAAAATGAAACACTGTTTTGGGTCGAGAACCCGGTATATTATGGCCTGAAGGGAAAATTGAGAGTGTCTGACTGAGTGAGGCTGCTGGCCTATATTGTGAGGATGATACAATATGAGTGAGGCTGCTGGCCTATGTTGTGAGGATGATATGATATGAGTGAGGCTGCGGGCCTATATTATGTGTGAATTATGCCATGCTGTGGCTTATTATTGCGCTTGGGTTGTAGGAGCCCCTCTGGAGTCTGTAACACACCCCCAGTGAGCGCCGGTACTGATTGAGTGATTCCTGCGGGGCTTATGATGAGTGATTGTGAGGATGCCTGATGGGCAGAGTGATTGTGAGGTTGCCTGATGGGCAGAGTGATTGTGAGGTTGCCTGATGGGCAGAGTGATTGTGAGGTTGCCTGATGGGCAGAGTGATGGTGAGGTTGCTTGATGGGCTGTTATTGAAAAATATTGTTACGAGAAATGATTATGGCCCGAGGGGCAGTTTTATGAAAGGTTTTACCGAGTTCTCAAACTATGATTTACTTCGTTTTCAAACTGGCTTTCACTGAGAACTTTACTGAGATATACTGATATTGTACTTGTTTTTAAAGGATTTCTGGAAACTGATTTCGACTTATTATTTGATGAATACTACATGGTGATTTGGTGTTTTCACTGGTTTGTGGAATTGTGTACATGTTCTGTGTGTTTTATATTACTCAGACTGTGATTTATTTTCATTACTACTGAGTTGGCGTACTCATAAAGACTCCCTGTTCTTCTGTGCACAAATCCAGGTACTAGTTCGCAGCAGTAGCTGACGCAGTTTGGTAGCAGTATTTTCATGGGATTTCGAGGTAGCTGTCCAGCGTCCACAACTTCTCCATTTCCCTTCCTTATTTAGTCTTAGCATTTGATTCATAGACATATATTATAGTTTTAGAAAAGTTAGATTTATTTATTCTTAGATGCTCATGACTATTGACTTCAGTTCTTGGGAGGTTGTTAGACTATTTTTTTGGGACGTTAATACTTATTTATATAAATTTTGCTATGGTTGCTTGATTATTATTAATTGTGAAATATTATGATTGAACAAAA
>ML268158.1:16337-35347 GCA_005239495.1 Nicotiana undulata
GTTATAGCTGAGACCCTTGCCGGGCATTTGTTGAGTGATTATATTGATGTTTTCCCCTTGCCGGGTGTTTTGAACTGTTAATTTCCACTATGTTGTACTCCTTGCCATCTTATCTGTTATTGTTTGGTGAGGAAGAGTGTAAAAGCACGAAGGGTGATGCCGTGCCATGACATTTGATTACATTGCATAGTGAGGAAGAGTGTAAAGCACGAAGGGTGATGCCGTGCCATGATTTTATTGATTATAAGCACGAAGGTAAATGCCGTGCCATGATTTTATTGATTATACGCACGAAGGTAAATGCCGTGCCATGATTCATTGTACATTGCATTGTGAGGAAGAGAGTAAAAGCACGAAGGGTGATGCCGTGCCATGATATTTGATTACATTGCATTGTGAGGAAGAGAGTAAAAGCACGAAGGGTGATGCCGTGCCATTGGTTACATTTTTGGTACTTGTACTTGTTTCGTTGGCCTTTGTGTTAGATTGCCTCCCTTGTTTACTTCTATCTGTCAATTTGACTGCTTCATTTCACTTGTTTCCCTTTACTTCTCCTGTATCCCTTACTTGTCTGCTTATCTCCTGCCTTGTGTTATCCTTGTTACCTGTTGTAGAATAGGACAGGTTATCGTTATTGTCAAGTCTAGCCTTGTCACTACTTCGGCCGAGGTTAGGCTCGTCACTTACCCAGTACATGGGGTCGGTTGTACTGATGCTACACTGAACTTCTTAATGTTGTGCAGATCCCGCAACCAGACCTAGTGGACCGCATTGAGGGAGTCACCTTCAGTCCACCCAGAGCTTCAAGGTATACCCGCTGGCGTTTGTGGGCCTTGGTGTCTCTCCTGCTTTTGGATTCCTCATTGTCTTACTTTATCTCCTAGTTCCAAGACAATTATATATTTCCTTTCAGACTCTGTATTTAGCACTCAGTTTAGATAGTTCGTGAGGTTGTGACACCCCGGTTTTGGGATGTGGTGATGTTATTGTCTTTATCCTTTCATTATGCGTTTTTGAAGTATTATTATTTTTCTGCTGTAAAAGTTTTGAGGTAATTTGGGATGTTTCAGTAAAGGTTGAAAGTAAATGAATTCGAGATATTCCAGTAAAGGTTTTAAGGTTAATGGCTTTAATACCGTTACGTTGTTTTATCGAGGTCAAAATGTTGTGTAGGTTGGCTTGTCTAGCGGGTTCAACGTTAGACACAGTCACGACTTGAAAGGTGGGATTTCTGGTCGTGACAGTCTAAATCTTGAATTGGGTAAGTGTTGGAAATGTTCTTTTTGCAAATTAAGCGAAAATCTCTAGTAAGTTGATGGTTGGATTGCCCGATTATGGTGTTGGGCGCCATCACGACCTGAATTAAGATTTGGGTCATGACAACATGGTATCAGAGCTTTTGGTTCACGTAGGTCTCACGAGTCACAGGAAAACCCATTAGAGTCTTGTAGAACTGTATGGAGACATCTGTACTTGTCTTTAGGAGGCTATAGGATGTTAGGAAACCTCTCTTTATTCATCTTGTATCGTGCAGTCGATGGTGTACTAAATCTCACTTTTCTATTCTCTCACAGATGGTGAGGACGCGCACAATCGACATTCCAGACCCGGGAGATGTCGCTACCCCCGTCGTCCGAGGCCATGGCAGAGGCCGGGGGAGGGCACCGACCCGAGGTAGGGGATGAGGGAGTCCCAGAGCTATTCCAGTTGCACCACCAGCTGGGTCAGCAGCGAATCCCATTAAAAAGGAGCAGGGCGAGGTGCCCCTAGCAAATCCTTCTCCGACGGACTTTATGACGGCGCTAGGCTTCCAGGAGGTCATGGGCCGTATGATGCGGTTCATGGATACTATGACTCAAGATGGTTTGTTTCCAGCAGATCTTGCCACATCTCAGGCGGGAGGGGCGTCCAGACCCCTACTGCCTAGGCCGCAGGTCATGCAGCAGCAGTATATCAGACCTCGGGTACACTGCCCGTGGGCGGGGCCCAGCCTGTAGCAGCAGCACCTGAACCCAGACCCAGCTGCGGACGGTGATCCGTAGAAGTTATTGGATAGATGGACCATATTAAACCCTCTTGTCTTCGGAGGTGAGCGATGTGATGATGCCCAGGACTTCATTGATAGGTGCAGGGACATACTGCACAACATGAGGATATTGGAGTCCTATGGAGTTGACTTCACTACCTTTCAGTTAGAGGGCAAGGTCCGCAGATGGTGGCAGTCCTATATCCTTGGCAGACCGGCAGGTTTTCCTCCTATCACTTGGGAGCAGTTTACCCAGATGTTTATGGGCAGATACATTCCACCCTGTGATATAGAATAGCTCCGATATCAGTTTGAGCAGTTGGAGCAGGGTCAGATGTCAGTGACAGACTTTAAGGCTAGGTTTTCTAAGTTGTCTCGTCACGCACTTATAATACTTCCTACTGATGCTGAGAGAGTGCGGAGGTTCGTAGCTGGGTTACATCCAGGAATTAGGGCCAACACGGCCCGATAGGTGGAGATGGGGACTCCTTATCAGCTGATAGTAGAGATTGCTCTTAGGATCGAGGGTTATCGGTCGAAGAGCAGAGAGAAGGGATAGCAGGATAAGAGAGCCAGATTCTCCGAGGATTTCAGAGGTGCTCCAGCTAGGGGCAGAGGTCAATTCGGCAGGGGCCAGCCCAGCAGGCCCCCATATTCAGCACCCCCCCCCCACCCTCTCGTGGTGTTCCAGTGAGGCCTTATTTCAGTGCCATGCCAAAGAGTTCTCACCGTCCCCCAGCTATCCAGGGTTCTTCTTTAGGGCAGCAGGCCATGGCACCGAGGGGATGTTATGAGTTCGGGGATCTAGGCCATATCAGGAGGACTTGTCCCAGGTTTTGGGGAAAGGCAGTACAGCAAGGTTACCAGCCTATGATTCCAGCACCACCGGTCCAGCCACCCAGAGGTGGAGGGCAGCCCGGCAGGGGTCGTCCTAGAGGTTGAGGCCAAACAGGGGGAGTTCAGTCAGCTCATGTTCATTCTGGTGGAGGTCAATCGTTCGGTTCTCCAGCTAGATTCTATGCTATTCCGGCCAGATCAGATGTAGTGGCCTCAGATGCCGTGATCACATGTATTATTTAAATACGTGGTAGAGAGGAATCAGTGTTATTTGATCCAGGATCCACTTATTCATATGTATCAGCCTTATTTGCTTGTTTCCTTAATACTCCTCGTGAGTCCTTGGGTACTCATATTTATGTGTCCACTCTTGTGGGCGATTCTGTGGTGGTAGACTGGATTTATCTGTGCTGTGTGGTTACATTCGGTGGGTACGAGACCAGAGGGGACCTCCTATTGCTCGACACGGTTGATTTCGAGGATATTGATTGCCATTCTTGATTGCCATGCCAAGACGGTTACTTTAGCCATGCCCGAGTTGCCTAGGATGGAGTGGAGAGGTTCCTCAGTTAGTGCAGTCAGTCTGGTTATTTCCTTCCTGAAGGCTCGACATATGGTCGAGAAGGGTTGTTTGGCCTACCTTGCTTATGTGTGGGACACCACCGCCGAGTCTCCGACGATTGATTCAGCGCCAGTTGTTTGGGAGTTTGCAGATGTATTCCCTTCAGACCTTCCAGGCATGCCTCCGGATCGTGATAGTGATTTCTGTATTGACTTGGCTACAAGAACCCAGCCTATATCTATTCCCCCGTACCGTATGGCTCTAAAAGAATTGAAGGAGCTGCTTGAGGAGTTGTTGGCTAAGGGGTTTATCAGACCGAGTGTATCGCCTTGGGGTGCTCCAGTGCTATTTGTGAAGAAGAAAGATGGGTCTATGCGGATGTATATTGACTACCGCCAGTTGAACAAGGTCACCATTAAGAACAAGTATCCATTGCCGCATATCAATGATTTGTTTGACTATTTGCAGGGTGCTCGGGTTTTTTCTAAGATCTACTTGAGATCGGGGTATCACCAACTGAAGATTCGGGACTCGTATATTCAAAAAACTGCTTTCGTATGAGGTATGGCCATTATGAGTTCCTGGTGATGTCCTTTGGCTTGACTAATGCCCCAGCAGCATTTATGGACTTGATGAATAGGGCGTTCATGCCGTATATTGATTCTTTTGTCATTGTCTTTATTTATGACATTTTGATTTACTCACGTAACCTGGGGGAGCACGAGCAACATTTGAGAGTTGTGCTCCAGACCTTGCAATAGTAGAAGATATATGCTAAGTTCTCCAAGTGTGAGTTCTGGTTGGATTTTGTGGCATTCTTGGGGCACGTGATATCCAGAGAGGGTATTAAGGTTGATCCTAAGAAGATTGAGGCAGTCCAGAGTTGGCCACGCCCTACTTCAGCTACAGAGATCAGGAGTTTCTTGGGTCTAGCAGGTTATTATTGACGATTTGTGGAGGGCTTTTCATCCATTGCAGCCCCACTGACTAGATTGACTAAGAAGAATGTCTCGTTCCGATGGTATGACGAATGTGAGGCGAGCTTTCAGAAGCTCAAGACAGCATTGTCCTCAGCACCAGTTCTGGTATTGCCTTCCGGTTCTGGGATGTATACAGTATATTGCGACGTTTCACGCGTTGGCTTGGGATGTGTGTTGATGCTGGAGGGGAGAGTTATTGCGTATGCTTCGCGCCAGCTGAAGGTTCATGAGAAGAATTACCATGTACACGATCTGGAGTTGGCGGCAATTGTTCATGCTCTTTAGATTTGGAGGCACTACTTGTATGGGGTGTCTTGTGAGGTTTATACAGATCACCGCAGCTTGAAGCACTTGTTCAAGCAGAGGGATCTTAATTTGAGGCAGCGCAGGTGGCTTGAGTTGTTGAAGGATTATGACATCACCATTCGTTATCATCCGGGCAAGGCAAATATGGTAGTAGATGCCTTGAGCAGGAAGGCGGAGAGTATGGGTAGTTTGGCTTATATTACAGCAGAAGACATACCTCTAGCCTTGGACATTCAGTCCCTGGCTAATCGCCTGGTGAGATTGGACCTTTTAGAGCCCTGCCGAGTTCTTGCACATGTGGTTGGTCAGTCTTCGTTATTGGGAGATATTAAGGCCCGGCAGTTTGATGATTCATGCTTGGCAGAGCTACGAGAGACAGTGGTTCAGGGTGGTGCCAAGGAGGTTACTATGGGAGAGGATGGTGTTCTGAGACTTCAGGGTCGTTTGTGTGTTCCTAATGTTGATGGCCTGAGGGAGAGGATTCTAGAGGAGGCTCACAGTTCACGGTATTTTGTTCATCCTGGTGATACGAAGATGTATCGTGACTTGAAGCAGCATTTCTGGTGGAGGTGGATGAAGAAGGACATAGTGGAGTATGTGTCTAGATGTCTTAATTGACAGCAGGTCAAGTATGAGCACCAGAGGCCAGGAGGCCTACTTCAGCAGATGCCCATTCCTGAGTGGAAGTGGGAGCGCATCACTATGGACTTCTTGGTTTCGTTGCCTCGGACTTTGCGGAAGGTTGACGCAGTTTGGGTCATTGTGGATAGGTTGACCAAATAGGCGCATTTCATTCCAGTAGCTACTACTTATACTTCTGAGAGGTTGGCCTAGATCTACATTAGGGAGATAGTCCGGTTGCACGGTGTGCCTGTGTCCATTATATCAGATCGAGGTCATCAGGTCACCTCGCACTTCTGGAGAGCATTGCATAGTGAGTTGGGCACCCAAATAGATCTCAACACAGTATTCCACCCTCAGACTGATGGTCAGTCGGAGCGGACAGTTCAGATATTGAAGGACATGCTCAGGGCATGTGTGATTGACTTCGGAGGTCAGTGGGACAAGTTCTTGCCACTGGCCGAGTTTTCTTACAATAATAGTTATCAGTCCAGCATTGAGATGGCTCCATTTGAGGCCTTCTATGGCTGACGATGTCATTCTCCTATCGAATGGTTTGAGCCTTGTGAGGCTAAGTTATATGGCACCGACCCGGTGAAGGGTGCTTTAGAGAAATTGAAGTTGATTCAGAAGAGGCTTTGCACAACACAGTCTAGACAGAAGAGTTACGCGGATCAGAAGGTGTGTGACGTATCATTTATGGAGGGAGACAAGGTCATGTTGAAAGTATCGTCGATGAAGGTTATTATGAGGTTCGGAAATAAGGGCAAGCTGAGCCCAAGGTTATAGGTCCTTTTGAGGTATTGAGGCGAGTTGGAGAGGTTGCTTATGAGCTTGCTTTACCTCCCAGTTTATCAAGGGTTCATCTAGTATTTCATGTATCCATGCTCCGGAGGTACCACGCTGACTTCTCTCATGTGGTTGATTTCAGCACCATTTAGTTAGACGAGAGATTGGGCTACGAGGAGGAGCTAGTTGCTATTATTGACATGCAGAATCGCCAATTGAGGTCCAAGAGAGTTTCCGTCGTAAAGGTCCAGTGGAGGGGCCAACCGATCGAGGAGGTGACTTGGGAGTCCGAGGAGGACATGCGGAGCAGATATCCACATCTATGCAGCACTTCAGGTATGATTCTAGACCCGTTCGAGGATGAACATTTGTTTAAGAGGTGGAGAATGTAACGGCCCGACCGGTCATTATGCGTTCTAGGACCTCGTTCCTTTAAATAATACTTCCCGTAGTTGCTTTTACTTATTTATGACTTGCGAGGACGGGTGGTTCGGGATTCGGAAGAGTTTTGAGTGATATAGGAACACTTGGTTCCTTAAGGTTGTCCTTAAAGGTCAAGTTTGACTTTGGTCAACATTTTGAGTAAACGACCCCGGAATCAATTTTCGATGGTTCCGATAGCTTCGTATGATGATTTGGACTTGGGCGTATGTCCGGAAGGGGTTTTGGATGACCCGGGAGTGTTTCGGCGCCCAATAACGAAATAAGAGTTTCCTTAAGTTCAAATTGTGGTTTGGAATGTGTTTTTGTATTATCGAGGTCCAAACGTAATTCCGAGATCAGGAATAGTTCAGTCATGTCATTTATGACTTGCTTACAAAATTTGGTGTCATTCCGAGCAGTATAGGTAGGTTCGGCGCATTGAAAGTGAATTCTAGAACTTGAAGTTCAAAGTTTGATTCAATTTGGTTTTGGGGTCGGATTCTTAGTTTCGTTGTTGTTTTTCACGTTCCAAAAATTTGAGCAAGTCCGTATCATAAATACAGACTTTCCAGTGCCTTTGGATGGGGTCCCGAGGGGCTTGGGTGAGTTTCGGACCCCTCGGAGCTAAATGCAAAACACCAGCTTTTATGTATCTGGTTTTCTTCTATGAATTCGCGATTGTACTGTCGCGTTCGCATAGAAGGATCTGGGCAGGGGTGAAAATTATCCTATGCGTTCACATAGGGTAAAGAGATGGGCCAGCCCAGCTTACCCCTTACTCAGTGCGTTCGCACCCTCCCAGCCGCGTTCGCGTAGGTCTAGCCAAGCTAGCCTCCGCGTTTGCGAAGACCCTAGCCGCGTTCGCGTAGGTCTAGACATGCTAGCCTCCGCGTTCGCATAGAAGGCCTCAGAAGGCCTGGCTGCCCCTGTTGCGTTCGCATAGAAGGGGCAACTGGGTAGTGACTTTTAAAAACAGGACTTAGTCTTATTTTTGTCATTCTTCTTCTTCCTTGGGCGATTTTAGAGCATTTCAAAGGGGATAATCGACCTAGATACTGTAAGGTAAGTGATTCCTACTCTAAATTTAATATATGAATTCTAAAGTAGATTAAACCATTAATAAGTAAGAAATCATGGGTTAGAGTAAAAACCTAGGTTTTATGGAAAATGAGACAATTACCAAGGAATTTTTGCATGGAATCATACAAAAACTATATATTATTGATCCTTAGGCTATGGGTGAGTGTTTCCTTTGAAAATTTATGGAATCCGAGCATGTGAGCTCGGGGGTGTATTTTGGGATTTTTAAAAGTAAGTTGAAACAACTAATTAAATAGGGGAATTTCATACTTTTGAGTATAAATTAATATATTTATGCAACATTTGACTAGTTTCGAGTCCTTGGGAGACGAGTTTGGAGTTTCGGGCGCATTCTTGACCCGGAAAGTAGGCTCCACACGAGGTGAGTCTCCTTTCTAACCTTGTAAGAGGGAATTGTCCCCATAGGTAATTATAAATAATTGCATGTCTTTATTTGTGGGGGCTACGCACACACGAAGTGACGAGAATCCGTGCGTAGCTACTATTATGCCTTGTCGGGTAGTTTAGGATTCACAAGCATGCTTTTTATGTGTTGTATTTGTGATCTTGCATGTGGTCTAGGTAGTCTAATATCCTTGAATTTCACATATGAAGGCCTAGGAGGTTATATTTCAAAGTTGGCATTATTGAATCCTTCCCTGCTAAGTGCGATCCCTGATAAATTATCCTAAATTCCTGTTAATTATGTATATGTATACGGGAACCCGTGTCGCATGTATGATTCGCGAGTGGGGAGCCCTAGTATTATGTTAACTGCGTCGCATGTTTGATTCGCGAGCGGGGAAGATAGATGCATCTACGGTTCGAGCCGTTCGACCCTTCGGCAGTGCACATTTACTTTTCACGTCGTATCGGTTGTACATTCACGGCCTGTTATATTTTTGATAACTCATGGGAAGCCCTGTAATTGTATCTGTTGATTTTATGGAAAAAGGAAGATTAAGTAGCTTATATGCTATGGAAGTTGATAAGTAAAGTTGTATACTCCGTTTTGGCTTGATAGCCTAGGGGATTTAGCTTGATTAGAGTCTTAATGGGTTTTTCTATCAAGTTGGCCCAATTTCAAGGGGATCTCACATTGGTAAAAGAAAGAAAATAAAGCTGACTATCCTTTGTAGAATGTTCAGTCCATATTTACAAGAGACAAGAAAAATATAGAATTTATGTTGCCACATTGTCATTTTTACTCCAAAATACAATTTCCTAAAATGAGATAATAAATAGAAAAAGATAAAAGAATATTATGCTCCTGTGCAAGCCCAACGGTACTTTGTGACTCAAGCCTGCATTTCTTCTATAAGATTTCTTCAAAAAATGAGTGAGATATTTATGCATTTTCGGAGAGAAGCTGACCATTAGGAGGTCAGACATGTTTCCCTTAATGCGACTCAAGTAGGAAACTAGACTACATTCTTCAAAGTGAACTTCGAAGAATTCACATACAACAGTAAAGATTCAATAGCATTTACCAACATTTGACTCAAAATTCATCTATCTATAAGCTAACAAATGAGAAAATCGACTGAAATGTCAAGGACACCAATAAGCACTCGAACACCACGTTTTCAGGTTTGCATACAAATAGAAAAAGGGAATTTCAACTACAAAACAACAGATTTACACAACAACATAAAACATAGGTTCAGATCTGAAAATTTTCATTTAGAATGAGATGTTACATACCTTTTAAAGAAAAATTAACAAAGGACCTGACCAAATAAAGGTCAGGGAGAGGTGAAGAACGAGCGACAAGGAGAAAAACCCAGCAAACAACAGTAAACCAACCAATGTTAACCATGATTCCCAAGAGAAAATAGTTGGCAAAAAGTAGAAATTTTAGAGCTCAAAAACCTTTGTGTTTTATAATGTTTCTTCTTCTTCTCAGACTCTAAGAAAATAATTTCATAATAGATTTGAAAATATGCCTGTTTTTAAGTCTATTTTCAGTAGTAGAAATGTGTTCAAAATATGAAATTGTGTGTGTGTAGCTCTTAGATTTTTTCAGTAATGAAGGTGCAGAGAATTCTCTCCAAATCCCTCCCCAAAATCAGAGAATAGGGCAGTCTTTTATAGGGATTTTAGGATAGGATATTCTCAGCATATTCGCTATCCTAATTGAGCTTAAAAAGGTACATGTACAGCTGTCAACCCTATTCTTTTGGGACAATTATACATTCCAGAACATTCCAGCCCTTATCCCCCTTTTGAAATTATCATTTTAACCCTAAAATATCTGAATTATTGATATTTCCTTATTATAGAAGGTTCTGGGGTTGTTACACCCAAGATTCCTCAATTAAAAAACCTATATTACCCCCAAATACCTCTTAGAATTACATTTTTGGTAATTAAGGGTTATATATTTTACTAAGTTGATTTTAAGTGATAATCAATACTTAATGAAGTCACTTAAGTTAATTTCTAGGCAGAAGAAGTTGAAGTTCTTTAAATGTGAGACTAAGTGAATCAATTATTCTTAAACTTAAGTAACTCAATTGCACAATTGATCTTAACTAGTTGTCTTAGATCAATTAATAGAAGTAATTAAGTTGTTAGATTTAATTAATCATTTTACCCTTTGACTTTTCTTGGTTTTAAATTAAGCCTAGCTAATTAAGTGTGATTGACTCCTTATTGCTCGATTATTTTACTCAAATTGAGTAACATTTGAATTAAAATCAGTAGTTAATTAATTTGTTTAAACAATTTCATTAGGTATAATTAGGCTTATCTATCAATTCTAGTTAGTTAGCTTAATTGAGTGATTAATATTAACCTTAAATAAGCTGATTTTAAACCCATTTGATCTTAGGTGAATCATTTTTAGGAATTATGTTATGTTAACTATTAGACAATAAGTAACTTTATTCTAATTTAATTAATTAGTAGCTAAACCTTTGTTGTCTTGTCGAGAGTTAATTTCAGATTTGATTAATTACTTTAGATTAATTGGATTAACTTCTTAGCCTTAGGTTAATTAATCTTATGATTTATTTTAGTTAATTAAACCAAATTGACTGTCTAACTAGGAATTAGGACTCAATTATTCATTTAAGAGGTCATCAACCTAAGTTAACTTATTAAATAAAGAGTCTTTTTAGAAGATTATCACTAATTAGATTAACCTAACATTCGACTACACTAATACTTAATGAAAACACAAAAAGGGGGATTGTACATAGACCTAAACTATTATCCCAATTTCACAACAATTAGCTTGACTAAAACGGCCTAAAATAAAGAGCAAACGGCATATGGATTTTATTATGAGATCCAGAAACTTTACAGCAAGTAAGAAAAGAAACCCTAGACTAATTAATCATGATTCATGTAACGAAATTATAATTAATCTAAATTAAAATATCATGCAGGTTCAATAAGCAGAACAGAGATGCTCACATTTAATCATTTCAATTAAAAGAGAAAAAAAAAAGAAGGGACAGGAAAACAATGTGCATCAGACAGTAAAATACTGGATTTTATATATATAGAAAAAATGAAAATACATAAGAGAGAAAGGGGGTACCAATTTGAGGGTTTTGACCGGATTCCGGCGACTTGCTAGAGTTTGACGGGACTCTTGAGGGGCTTCGAAATGGTCCAAACCCACATGAATCAATAGCTCTCATCGAGAGCTATTGCCTCATGTAGGTTTGAGTCATTGGCTCCCTCAGGTTCGGCAAGTAGGCAAAAACCCTAGATTCCGATTCTTAGATTTGGAATTGGAGGTTTTGGGTGGTCTTTTGGGGAAACTAACACTAGGAGGTGATTGAGTGAGTCAAGGAGATCGTATGGTAGAAATTTGGGGTCGA
The DNA here is from genome assembly GCA_005239495.1 of Nicotiana undulata. Lineage (NCBI taxonomy): Eukaryota > Viridiplantae > Streptophyta > Magnoliopsida > Solanales > Solanaceae > Nicotiana > Nicotiana undulata. The sequence goes on from ML268158.1 coordinate 27,795, forward strand.
TTAGTGGAGCTCCACCGCCGGTGGCGATTTCCGGCCGGCGGAGCTGGGGCGGTGGACAACGGTTTCAAGTGAGGTGAATGGAGAATAGGGAGAGACGGTTGGGGAGGGGGGTGTTATACTTAAGGTGAAATGGGGTAGGGGGGAGGTTTGGAAATATATATAGTTAGTGTATGGCCAGTTCCCAGCCGTTTGGTCAAATTCAATCAACAGCTGGGATTGTTTCTTGATTAAACGGGGTCGTTTGTTCAAAGGGTGGCTGACCGGATTGGGCTCAGTTGGGCTGGGTTATTTGAGAGTTTGGGAGATAAATTTTTTGGGCCTGGGCAAGTTAGCCCACGTCTGATTTTAAGCCTACTTTGAGCTAATTAATTAAATCTAATTAAACTAAAATCGATAGCAAAGATGTAGTAATTAATTCTAACTTAATTTTGTCTAATTATAGATTAATTAATTAAGAGTAAGAACAATTAATTTAATACTCATATATTTTGAAGAATCAATCTTGTTAGGAAAAAATGATTAAATTTAGCAATTAGTTGTTAAAACTACATTACATCAAATAATCATCATTCGTTTGTTACCTAATTCAATTAATTATAAATAATAAATTTATAATTCCTTGATACTAATGATGCGCCTAACTATGCAATTTTTAATAATTTTAAAAAATGAATTATAGATATGCAATGCAAAAACAAGTCACAAATACGCTAAAATTTTGACAAAATTTATAAAATTAATTTATTTATTAAATTTTGTAGGAGTATATGGTTGGTGAAAAATCACGTGTTCACATGGGATATTTGAGAGAGTATTCAGCGGCTTACGAGCCTTAGACGGTACAGTTTTATGCTTGAGTCTCGTGTGGTGAGTCTGGGTTGAGAATTGCGGTATTATGGAAAGGAAAAGTATCAATCCGAAGGTAATTCAGAAGGAACATGGAGTAATAGGGCAGCTTGGTAGTAGGTCGGATCAGCATGGTAAGGGATGTGATTAGTCCCTTGGGTGTTTATGAGGTAATGAGTTTCTACATGTATTTCCTGGCAATGCTCTTGGGTTTTGGTGACCTACGTAGCTTGGTTGGGTTAGAAGGATTCAGTCATGTCGGTTTGGTTTTGTACAAATGGGATTCAGAGAGTTCTTGATGGTTTCTACTATTGTTTGAGATGTATATTTTCTACTGGTGTGAGGAGCATGTGGATTATAGTGATTTCGCTTCTAGATGGGATCAAATGTAAAGTTCTTGGCTAGTTGGTACGTAGTTTCTTGTGGCTCGGAAGGGATTATGAAGTTCTCATATTTATCATAGGATGGCATGGTGTATGCGGTATGTTGAGTTGGGCTAAGATTTGCATGTGGGGGGTCACGGTTTAGTTTTGGAAGGAAGGTCATAAATTCTTAGGCAGCATGGGCAGTTTCAGATGACTAGGTAAATGATATCACTAATTGGTGTGGCTGGATGAGGGTATACATTTCAGGAAGGGCAATGTGTGGAGTTAAGGGTGCTTCATTGGTATTGCGACGCTCTCTTGTTGGATCGACTGTTGATATTCAAGGTTGCTTGGTGACACAGAAGAATTATATGGGTATCCCTCGTGGAATGGTTGGGTATTAGAGATGTGTTATATATTCGAGCGGTGGAGTTGGGATCAGATATGGTATTTTGTGCGCTTCATGGACTTCGAGATTGAGAGTTCTCATAAACAGATTATTTTGTGGTTGTGGACTGTGGGGATGCGAGCAAAGCTAGTCAGATGTTAGTATATACCATGATTCAGTCATTGTGAACCTTCAGAGGGTTATCAATCTGTTGTGGGTGACCAGAGTTGATTTAGGGTTATTAGTAGGCCCAGTGTGGGTGTGTGTTCTGCACCGGGTCAGAATTGTTGACTCCGAATTGCTATTGATGAGTGATGTACCATTCGATTGTCTTTGAGTTTATTCATATTCTGGAGTGATATATGAGTTACCTTTCGGTGTTGCGAGGAGTGGTGATTGTTGGTTATATGCACATATGATGCGGATCTATTTGGGCTTTATAGCGAGATTTGAGTAAGGTAAGTAATTGGGCATTACGGGATTGAGATGTATTGATTATGTTCTTTCTGATTCGTGTGGCATGATATTGTCAGATTCCCCCGTGGTTATGGCAATGCACTTTGATTACTTGATGTAGAATTGTGCATGGTTATTGATTTTTGAGCAAGGTGGCTTGATGTATTGTTTTGGTTTTACAATGTGTGCAAGGCCTTTAGCATGGTGTTGTGATGGTACTTGTTAAGCTTGCGAGATAGCCCTCTCGAGTGAATATTTTCTATGATTTGAGTACGTTGGGATGTTGCTATTGGGTGCACGAGTTGCACAGGTTATGGATTTGGATTGTGTTTATGTGTCATGTCATCAGAGAGGTCGTGTGGGATGAGAATAGGTCATTGTATCTAGAATGAATACTGTCAGAATTGACTACAACATGGTTAGAAAGATGATATCGGAAGTCGGCTTAGAAATCTGCTATAGTTCCTGTCGGAGAAGGGGGATCTCCATGACTGGCCGATCGGACGAACGGTTGCTAGTTCTACTTGTTTCTTTCATCATCAGCAGTATATGAAAGTGTTAGAGCGAAGCATTGCTTGATAAGAGGTATATGTACTGGTATTGGGTTGTTTTGAGCAGCTATTGTGATTAGGAGTTATCGCAATGAGTGTTTGAGTCATGCGGTATATTATGTGATTACATTTTGGGTTACGGATATGGCTTGATAGAGCGTGTTCAGACTTATTCAGTTGATAGTTGTGAAATTTTGATCTTGTAAATTATTTCAGAAGTGGAAATTTGATTCTAAGGTTCATGGTTAGGTTGGATTTCGAAATTTCAGTTATGTTGTACTATTAGACCTATATGGGATAGGGTGATGTGGGATCACCCTAGATATGTGTATGGTAGGTTTCACGGAAATTTTGATGGTTTTTGGAACAACTTTGGGCACGTTCGAGGACGAACTTATGTTTAAGTGGGGGAGAATGTAACGACCTGATCGGTCGTTCCGAGAGTTAGCCTCGTTTCCCCTAAATCTGCTTTATTATGTGTTATTCAGCCCTTTTATGTTATGTTGAGTCGGTTGGCTCGAGTTCAGAGTGATTGTGGAGAGGAATGAGACGCTTAGTCTCTTAAGTTGGTGAAATAGTTGGAAAAGTCAACTGGAAGTTGACTTATAAGTATATGATCTCGGAATGTGGTTTTTATGGCTCGGATAGCTTCGTTAGGTGATTTGAGACTTAAAGTGTGTTCGGAATGTTATTATGAGGTCCAGAGTAGAAATAAGCTTGAATTGGCGAAATTGGATTTTTGGTGATTTTCGGTTGGCAGTGGAAAATTAGCTATTGGGGTGGGAAAGGGATTCCGGAAGTTGGAACAGGTTTGTGCTGTCATTTTCGATGTATGTGCAAATTTTTAGGTCATTCGGACGAGGTTTGGTTAGTTTCGGCATCGTTTGTGAATTATGGAAAGTTGAAAATCCTTAGGATTGAAGCATGGATTGATTTGGTGTTTCGATGTTATTTTGGGTGTTCTGAGGGTTCGACTAAGTTCAACTGATTTATGACTTGTGGGTACCATTGGTTGAGGTCCCGAGGGCCTCGATATAAGTTCGGATGGTTGACAGATGAGTTTTTGGCCTTAGAGTGTTGATGGTGTGAATTGTTATGTGATTTCTGCAGATGCGGAGGGGTGGCCGCATGTGCAGTCACCGCATGTGCGAGTTAGGCATAGCATGAGAGGAAATTAGACATTAGGTGAATAACCGCAGATGCGGTGATTTTGACGCATCTACGGGACCGTAGGTGCGGTGCCAGGGGCGCATATGCGGTCCTGGACGCTTAAGTGGAACCCGTATGTGCAGTTGAGTGGACCGCAGAAGCGGTCACACAGGTGTGGGTTAGCTGGGCAGATCATATAAATAGTATCCTTCGCAAATTTTGGCTTATTTCATCAAAAATTCCATACGGGTTGGAGCTTGTGGGAGAGATTTGAAGAGGGAATTCATGGGAACTTCGTGGAGGTAAGGCTTTTTGGACCTAAAACCCATTTCTATGGTATTATTTGACTGATTAGAGGTGAAATTTATGGAAATTAGTGGCTAAAATTGGGGGTTTAGGGCTTGAGATTTGGAGACTTTGATTTATGGATTTGAGGGGTTGTTTCTTGTCGGATTTTGATATATTTGCTATGCATGAACTCGTGAGAGTGTAAGGATTCTAGCTTTGTGAATTTTATCAGAATCCGGACGTGAGCCGGGGGTCGAGTTTGGCCAATTTTGGTATTTTTAATGTAAATTGGGTATTTTCGAGTGGGCCTTGTTCCTTTAGCATATTTTGATGATATGAATCTATTTTAGTAGATTCGGGGAGTGTTAAGGTCGAGTCGAGTGGAAAGGGTACCGCAGAGTAGATTTTCATCCTGTTTGAGGTAAGTAACGATTATAAATCTAGACCTGAGGGTAGAAAACCCCGATATTTCGTATTGTTTTGATAAATGAGGTGACACACATGCTAGGTGACGAGCGTGGGAGCGTGCACCGATAGGGATTGTGACTTAGTCCATCTCTTAGCCACTATTAAGCCGCGTATTTGATTTGAAATCATATGATATCCCGTATTTTAGAGATTTATACTATATTTGGGCGGTACGCCATGTTTGGGGCCTTGTACCGACCTGTATGGACCCTTAGGGGGTATTTTACCACTATTCTCACACTATTTTGATAGAAATATAAACTCTGTCATGATTTATACTTGTTCAATGTTGATTCATGTTTATCACTCTGTTTTTAAATAATGAAAGATATTTTGGGCTGAGTCCCCGTGATTTGTGACGAGTTGCCCGAGTGGCTTGTGAGGATGATGACTAAGTGAGCCCGAGAGCCGGATTGTGAGGATAGTGATGGATCGGGCTGTACGTTGCAGCATATATATATATATATATATATATATATGGATCGGGCTGGACGCCGTAGCGAGATATATGTTGATCGGGCTACACGCCGCAGCGAGATATTGGATCGGGCTGCACGCCGCAATGATATAGCGCAGTCGACTATTATGGATCGGGTTGCACACCGCAGCGGTTATATACGGTACCTGTTGAGTGAGAGTGCTGAGTGTGAGCATTGTCTTATGATAGTAGGGTCACGAGCGACTGAGAGGCTTGCCCGAGAGGCTTGCCCGAGAGGCTTTACTTGTGAGTCACGCTGTGCTTGCGGGGCTAATATTTTATGAAACTACTGTTTTCACTCTTCTTTACACTGAGGCTCTTTTGATAATGTTGATCGAACTTTTATACGAGTCTTTAAACAGAAAAATTGGAGTTTTGTGAAATATTTGGAAATGTGGACTCCTGGCTTGATTTATTTACCTTCACTGGTACTTATTATTTGAAACTACACAATTTAAGTCACTGCACTCAAGTCTTAAGTTATAATTGTTACTTACTGAGTTGGCATACTCACGTTACTCTATGCACCTTGTGTGCAGATTCAGGTACCGGGGCTGAGCGATAGCTGATTTTCTCTCTTTGGAGCTTGTTCGGAGACTTTGTGGTAGCTGTTCGGCGTCCGCAACATGCCTTATTCTCCTTCCTATTATGTCATTTTATCTGTTCCCAGATTGGTTTGTAGTAATGAAATACTATAAGATTGTGTCACTTCTTAGATGTTCATGACGGTTGACTCCAGGTGTTGGGGCTGTGTTTGGGTATTATGATTGTGGTTATTATTTCGGAATGCTTAAAAAGTGGAAATTATTATGAAATATCGGAAATTTGTGTACTAAATGGAAAACCTTTATGTTATTCTCAGTAAATGGGCTAGACTAATATCACGATAGGCGCAATCACGGCCAGTTGAAATCCTCAGCTGGTGTAGCTCACAACAACCCTTAATCACGCTACAACACTATAGGAGTTGTATTCTCTTCTTGAATCAACTTTTGTGTTCAAGCTTGTGTGTAAACACTTGTATTTCGCCTAGAAATTCTAATATATATGAAGTAGATACTTATTATTACCTTAATAAATGAGAACAACATGAAGTATGAGCTTACTTCACTTGAAGAATCCTCAAAAACAGCCACAAGATGAAGGACTACGATTTATCAAGCACCACGTGATTTATAGCATTGGATTCACATTTTTATCTTTGATATGAGACTACTTTTGTCACGACCCAGAATCTCAATGCGAGTCGTGATGGCACCCAACGACGGGGTTAGGCAAGCCAACAATAATCACACCAAGTGATACCTTTCCCATCTAGTTAAACAGTCAAAGATTCCCAATTTTTAACGACAAACATGATAATAGCCTTGAGCGAAAGTGAAATCCTAGTAGATACAAGACGAAGTAAAATGCACACATATATATACATCCCAAAACCCCAAAATATAAATACAAACTACGTGTGTGTGCCAGGAACTAGTGTCACAGTGTCATGGGCAACTACTGAATATACAATGACTACAATATATACAGAGTCTCTGACTGAATGAAGTGAGCGGAGAAATATAACAAAAGAGCTCCAGGGTGCTGCTAGGAAGTCGCCGAGAAAGCAGCTCGCCGAGAAGTATGACCACGCTATCAATATCTAGCACCGGCCTGATAGTCAGACGTGCCAGCCTCCGGACCTGTACAGTCAAGTACAGAAAAGAAAAGAAAGTGCAGCATGAGTACATATTAAATAAATATGTACCCAGTGAGTATCCCACCTAAACTCGAAGAAGTAGTGACGAGAGATCGACTCGATACTCACTAGGGTCCAACCGTAATAACATATGATAAAATATGATGAAATATGGTAGGCATGTCAGGGAAAAATAAGCAACAAGTACACGTACTGAGAACAGAAAAATCCAAACAGTTATTGAACTTAAACAATAAAGCACTTTCAAAAGTAAGATCACCGAATGAAACAATAATCACCAATTCTTAGATCCGCCGTGGCGTACGGCCCGCTCCCATAAGGTACTTTTCTACACTCGCCGTGGCATACAGCCCGATTCCATATGTTTCACAATTTCTTTTCAATTCCGCCGTGGCGTACGGCCTGCTCCCATATATTTCATAATTTCAGTTCATTTCCGCCATGGCGTACGACCCGCTCCCATATATTTCATAATTTCATTTCATTTCCGCCATGGCGTACGGCCCGCTCCCATATATTTCATAATTCCATTTCATTTCCGCCGTGGCGTACGGCCCGCTCCCATATATTTCATAATTTCATTTCATTGAACTTCAGAAGAACAACACGTTGCAAAACATAATTTCGTAGTAAATATAGCATTACAATAAATCGTATGAGCATTTCAACAAAAAGAAATATATCTAGGGCATGCAAGAAAAACATATCAGGCATGATGTGGGCCTAACTACCCGCACATAACAATAATAGCTGCTACGTACGGACTCTCGTCACTTGGTGCGTACGTAGCCCCCAAACAAGTTAAACATAGCATATACATCACCTATGGGGACAATTCCCTCTTACAAGGTTAGAAAGGAGA
>ML268158.1:36356-67131 GCA_005239495.1 Nicotiana undulata
AAATCAAACCCCAAAACCAAATTAATCAAACTTAAGAACTTTGAAATTCTAGAATTCACTTCAACGCGCCGAACCGGCCTAAACTACTCGAAATGACTTCAAATTTTGCAAACAAGTTATAAATGACACAACGGAACTATTCCCGATCTCGGAATTTCAATCGGATCTCGAAACATAAAATCACCTTTCAAGCCAAATTTCAAATTCTTTAAAAACCTCAAAACTTCATTAACTCCAATTTTCCTCATTTTGATCCGAAACCAATCAAATTAAGTCCGTTTCTTACCAAATTTCACAGATAGCTTGAATAACACATATTGAACCTGCTCCGAGCTCCGAAAGCATAATACGGGCTCGGCAGCATGGGTTTCACATCAAGGTTCATTTTCATAAGCCTTTGATATTTTCATAAAAAAAAATTTCTTCAAAAATTCATTTCTCGGACTTGGGCCCTCGGAATTTGATTCCGGTCATACACCCAAGTCTCATATTTTCCTACAGACCCTCCGGTACCGTCGGATCACGGATCCGGGTCTGTTTACTAGAAATATTGACCAAAGTCAACTTTGTTCAATTAATTACAAAAATTTAACTCTTAAATCAAGGTTTCACATAAAGGCTTCCTGGCTCCGCGCCCGGAATGCGCACGCACATCGAGGTGAGATTAATGGAGGCTTTCGGGCCTCGGAACACAGTCCAAATTAGATGCACACAAGATGACCCCTTTTTGGGTCATCACAACTTTCAGAGTGTTTTGGATCGAAAAAATGAACCCAAATGAGCCTTGCCCCGATCTTTAAAGGTTGGAAAATCATCCACCGCCTAAATGGGTCCCATTAAGAGTTTCTTGCGCAGCCTAGCAAGAACACTAATATCTCTCTTTTCTAATGTCGCATGTACAAACGGTTTAATGCACTAAGAACGGCACTCGTAAATCTTCAATTTTGTAGGTGGATCATCCTGTAATTCCTAGTATATTGGGAGAAAAGCTCAAATGCATTTGACCTAATGTTCAGCAAATTACAAATGTAACTTGTGATGACCTTTGCCAAATTTTGTTCCACAACTCTCTTGACTTCAAAAATAACACACGAATAACATACAACTAAAATAACTTACAGCATAACCTCCTTATCATGTTAATCACCCTAATCTCACTCCAAAAGTAAATGTTATAACATTCCGGACTTGTCGACTTTTGACGACAATTATTTTCTTCAATTCGTTTAGCTTCTAATCCTTCCAACCCTTTTGGTACTTGTGGAGCCTTGATCTGGTCATCTGACTGAACGTTCTTTAAGTCATTTTGATTTAAAAAAATAGTAAGAAAATTAACAAAAGAGTTATAGACAAGCTTTTTAATGAGAATAAAAAACGGGAACTAGTCGCTTAACGGCTAGGGCCATACAGTGGTTGCCAAACTATTTGACCCAAAAATAGTTCAATGATAGAATAGTTAAATTTATATTTAATGAGATAATAGGAAGAATGATCTTATTGAGTTTTTTTATGAGCCACAATGCTCATAACAAAGCTATGAGTAAGTTATCGAATCTGAATGAATTACAAGTGAAGAAAGTAGGGGTATTTATAGCATAAGTCTAACCCTCATATTCCTAGTCTCGTTTCCATAGTTATAATGGATATGAGTATATCCCGTATATTTTAGAGATGGTTGAAGACCAATTAAGACTCCAAACTATTGCTTCAACAATGGATCTCCGGAGTTATCTTTGGAGCGCTTCACCAAGACATTGCTCCTATTTCCACGAGAAGGATTACCCGGTCGAAGACACTTCTCGTAGGGATCATAAGAAACATCTTTGGTAAACCAAACTCTATCTGGGACATCATTATTCAAAGCAACAACAGGAGACAAATTGATAACATAAGCAACAATGTTAAGTTCTTCTGCCCAAAATGTATTTGAAATTTTAGCTTCTGAAATACTAGAGTTTTATTCATCCTCTCTGCAAAACAATTCAATAGAGGCGTCTTAGGTGGAGTTTTCTCATGACGAATTTCTTGTTCCTTGCAATAGTTATCAAAGGGACCACAATATTCACTACCATTATCGGTGCGAATGCATTTTAGTTTCTTTCCCGTCTGTCTCTCGGCTAAGGCCTACAATTCCTTAATCACGCCAAGTGCTTGATCTTTAGATTTCAAAGGATACACCCAGAGCTTACGAGAATGATCATCAATGAAACCTCTCTTAGAATATCTACAAGGGAGAAACAAAAATCCATGCGCTATCCTCCTGATGAGTATGTACTTTTGACTGACATGGGAGAACCTAAGAATTATGATGAAGTTATGAAAGATACTCACAAAGCTCAGTGGATTGAAGCCATGGAATATGAGATTATGTCACTCCATGAAAATGGCACATATGAGTTAGTGAAATTGCCGAAAGGTAAGACAGATTTATCTAACAAATGGATATTTAGAATAAAGAAAGATAACCATACCTCAGCGCCTAGATACAAGGCGAGGTTAGTTATTAAAGGTTTTGGTCAGAAGAAGGGAGTTGACTTTGATGATATTTTTTCCCCTGTTGTGAAGATGGCTTCTATTCGTGTGGTTTTAGGCTTAGTCCGCAAGTCTAGATTTATAGGTTGAGCAGATGGATGTCAAGACTGCTTTTCTTCATGGTAATTTAGATGAGGAGATTTATATGGAGGAACATGAGGGTTTTGTAACCAATGGAAAAGAAAATTATGTCTCCAAATTGAAAAGGAACCTGTATGGATTGAAACAAGCTCCAAGGCAATGGTATTTGAAGTTTGAATTTGTCATAGAAGAACAAGGGTACAAGAAAACCTCTTTAGACCACTGTGTATTCTTTCATAAGTTCTATTAACTTAGAATTATTCTAGCAATTGTTTAGATGATTTTTTATATATATGTGCATAAATTTGCAAAATTTTGTATTATTCTTATATGTCATTTCCATGTCGAAAATTTAAGAAGAAGCAAGAATCTTTAGAAACACTTTTGAATGTTTATTTCATTCTTATGTTATGACTTACATTTCAGGATACCAGTATGACTATGTATAGGATGTTCTAGAAAAGATTTAGACTTGAAAAGTCACAAGAAGAAGTTTTAGAAAGAAAAGATTTTTGGGAGTATCCTTTATTTTGAGAAGGGGGCATCGTCCAGGCCGAGGGTCTCGACCAAGGCGTTGACAACCTGAAACTACTTGTGCCAAAGTAGGGAGCACACGTTCCGAGGGTCTCGTTGTTTAGAATTTACTTAGCCAGGTTAAGGTATGATACATGAGCGCTGAGAACCATGAAGCGAGTGGCACCTCGTGGATTGGGCCTATTCGATCAGGTTAGGATTGAACCCGTCCGATCACACGGTGACTAAGACAGAAATAGGTCAGGATAGTTGGAACTCCCAAAGTATAAAGTGAAGTTTTTTTATAAGAAAGAAAAAGAAAACCATTTCTTTTAGAATATTCTTAAACTGCTAATATGCAATTATTTTAGAATTGTTCTTATAAGCTTTACGTTTTACATATATTTAGAATATTTGCTCGTAATGTCTATGTTATTAAAGCTTTGTCCCCTGTTGTTGAGACTCATTGAGTACAATGGATGGTACTAACGTTCTCATTTGGGAACCTATGTTAGTCTACGATACAACGTAGGAACCGATTTTGCAGGCAAGCAGGCTACAATTTAGGACTTCCCTCTCTATCAGTGCTATTGGTGAGCTCCACTTTTATTCGTGGAGTATTCTTTTGATTCATATTCATGTAGTTGTATTTCTTTGGTTACATGGAGAACTAGCCATACAATCTCAAGTCCTGAGCAATGCATCAGTTTATCAGTAGAGGCTTCATAGATACAGTCAGTGGGTTAAGAATCAGATGTTTTTTATAATAACTTAGCAGTATTTCAGTAGTAAATACGAATAAAGTTTTGGAGTTGATTTATTTTAAATATTTAAATTAATCAAAAGTATTTAGTTAAAGTATTGCCTTGTTGCATATAAAGTTTGAAGTTATAATAGATTTGATAAACACAGATAGTTCGCTCGGTCATGTTTAGTGATCGGGTGCCGATCACGAATTATTCAGAAAATGGATCATGACTGTCACGACCCAAACCGATGGGCCGCGACGGGGACCCGGTACCTTACTCAACCGAGTACCAACATACCATATCTTTCATATCATTCTATCATAGGTAAATGAACCGGGGTAAATCATGAGGGAATACAAACTTATACATATGAAGAACGGGCCTATAAGACCGTCATGATTCTTTATATATTCGAAACATAGGCCGACAAGGCCATACAAGTAACCTTGTACATGACATCTGTTTACAAACCTCTAAGAATACATAATATCACAAAGGTCGGTACATGGTCTCGCCATACTAATCGATACATGTACTAATCATACTGACAAAAGAAGCAACTCCGGAGCAAATAGAGCACACCAACACCTTCTGCTGAGTTAATAGCCTACTTGAAGGACTATCGACCTGTGTATCAGGACCTGTGGGCATGAAACGCAGCATCCCCAGGCAAAATGGGCATCAATACGAATAATGTACCGAGTATGTAAGGCACATAAATAAGTATATAACATACATGGAAGGAAATATAAAGTAAATGACTAAACCTGTAAGTTTGGATAACTCCGTAAATCATGAAATACTTTTAGTGTCATGCATATGCATATGAATGTCATGTGGTGCATAGGTACATGTGTTCATTACATCATCAAGCCTCTGAGGACATTCCATCATATCATCTCAGCCACTGTGGGAAAATCATCAACGTATACCAGTTGATCAGGTGGTGGTGCGTATATAACGCCGTAACCTTTTCTCCATAACCCATATAAATATAATATACATATATACGCGTATATAACTCTATCTGGTCATGGGTCAGTATGCATGTATAAATGCATGAAATGCATAAGAAATACGTTAATAAGATTTTCTCGGAATGCCACAAAATCAATATGCCTTTCGGATAAACTTTATCAAATACGTATATTTCTGAGACACATGAACATAAGACATAATAATAATTCGCATGGAGAATCAAGAATATAGACACCCTTAGTATTTCTATGAATAGAGTCATTTATGAAAGTGACATATTTTTCTCGTTTGATTTGTATCGTATGGATCATGACAAAAGGAAGAAAGGATAACCTTAACATACCTGGGGTAGGAAACAATCTGTATGATATTCTCGAAAAAGGCACCGTATCTCTTTAGAATCGCAAAATCTCATGTCGCTATAGTACTAAAAAATCTCGTTGGAATTGTTTTGTTTCAAGATTAATGTCAGTTATTTGTTGGAATGAAATTTTCCGTTCTTGAATCTGTTTGGATTTAGAAAGAAGTCTTATAATCCATGAAGACTACAATCCAACTTTTAAAGTCTTTGTAGTTTTGTACGTAAAATGACACTTAGATGCCACCTTTCAAATTGTGGTATGAGTCATTCCAATTGCATGTGGGCTGCCACCTTATGTTTTTTAATACTTATCCAATATATCCCCAATTAATTAGGTAATATCCTGTTACCCGGTAATTAACCAATTACCCGTATAATTAAGAATTATCTCAACTTACTTAAAAAAATACTCTCTTTTAACATACCTTGTACAACTCACTAGCATGGTCATGTAGTACCTTGCATGGCACTAGTCCATAAATATCGAGTATTAATGCTCGACCCGTATTTTATCTCAATATGCCAGACTTGGACGAATAATTCATTCTCTTTGACTTGCTTCCTCTCTCAACAACAACAACAACATACCCAGTAAGATCACACTAGTGGGGGGTCTGGGGAGAGTGGGATGAACGCAGACCTTACCCCTACCTCAAAAAGGGTAGAGAGGCTGTTTCCAGGAGACTCTCGGCTCAACAAGAGAGACAATAATATCAGTAAAGGAACAGGAGGAAAGGCATGTAACAACAAAAAATGTCAGAAAGAAAATAACAACAATAAATGAGTGAAAGGACAATAACACAAAACTATACAAAATAAGAATGTGAACACAACATAGACCGCTAACAAACCTAAACAAATCTCTATCAGGCTAATCAGTATAAAAGAGGGAAGAACTCTCGACTACCCCCTAGCCTACCACCCTAATGCTCGACCTCCACCTGTTCCTATCAAGAGCCATGTCCTCGAAAATCTGAAGCCTCGCCATATCTTGCATGGTCACCTCGCCCCAATATTTCTTAGGCCGTCCTTTACCTCTTCTCGTACCTGCTAAAGTCAACCGCTCACACCTCATAACCGGTGCATCTAGGCTTCTCCTCTGCACGTGTCCAAACCATCTAAGCCGCGCTTGCCCCTTCTTGTTGTCCATGGGAGACACGCATATCCTCTCTCGAATATCGCCATACCGAATCTTATCCAGACTAGTGTGTCCACACATCCATCTCAACATCCTCATTTATGCTACTTTCATTTTCTGGATATGTGAATTCTTGACTGGCCAACACTCGACTCCATACAACATGGTCGGTCTAACCACCGCTCTATAAAACCTACCTTTGAGTTTCGGTGGCACCTCTTGTCACACAGGACTCCAGACGCTAACCTCCATTTCATCCACCCCACCCCAATACGGCACATATCATCCCCGTCTATATCCCCATCTCCCTGGATAATTGACCATAAGTACTTAAACATTTCTCTCTTGAGGATGACCTGTGAGTCAAGCCTGACTTCCACATCTGCTACCTCCGTCACGTCGTTGAACTTACATTCCACATATTCCGTCTTAGTCCTGCTCAACTTGAAACCTTTAGACACCAGGGCCTTCCTCCATATGTCCAGTCTCCCATTAACGTTGCCTCGCATCTCATCAATCAGAACTATATCATCAACGAACAACATACACCATGGAACCTCTCCTTGGATATGGTGTGTCAGTGCGTCCATCACCAGAGCAAATAAGAACGGGCTGAGTGCAGATCCTTGGTGTAACCCCATAACCACTGGAAAAGGCTCTGAGTCACCACCCACAGTCCTAACCCGATAAAAAGAAATAAGGCACTCTATTCCATTACATACATGGATCGGGTAGAAAAAAAAGACCCAGTCTCTCTTGGAATCCTGAATATGCCAATAAATAATTAATTATACTAATACACATATGTCTCTCTCCCATCAATCGGTATTAGTTGAAGTAATGAAAAAAATCCCCTATTTGTTTGATGAGAAATGCGAAACAAAAAAGAAAAAAAAAGATCCCCCGTTGGGAATGAAATTATGCTCCCTGTCCCTCTTTGACAGAAAATGGAGAGATCAATTGATATATTTATTGAATCCGTCGGGACTGTTCTTATCCACGAGTGAAACTGAGATTTTAATATAGAAGGATCTCTTTATTTCTTCACCGGGGGTTCTCGCATCATTTTCATGAAAAGATATTATATCACCGTGGGAGAGTTCAAAATGAGTAATGTTAACCATTCCATTATTCACACAAACCCTTCGATGACTTATCGGCTGTCTTGCTTGAGGAATAGTTTCACAAAAATGGAGACAAACCGGGAGTCATAGCTCCATCATACATATCCTTTATCGCCCTAATGTAAGACACCGACACACCTTTCACCTCCAGACACCTTCAAAGAACGTCCCTTGGTACCTTGTCATATGCCTTCTCTAGATCAATAAACACCATATGAAAATCCCTCTTCCTATCTCTGTATAGTTCCACCAACCTCCTGATAAGGTGGATAGGTTCTGTAGTAGAACGACCCGGCATGAACCCGAACTGGTTTTCTGATATAGACACCGCCCTCCTTATCCTCCCTTCCACCACCCTCTCCCAAACTTTCATGTATGACTTAGTAACTTGATACCCCTATAGTTGTTACAATTCTGGATATCCCCTTTGTTCTTGTACACCGAAACCATTGTACTCCACTGCCACTCATCAGGCACTCTTAATGTCAGTAGCGCTTACACGCCGCAATGGGGCTTGGACGAGCAGGTTAAAAGGAGCTTCTGGGAGGCTCAAGCACTTCTAAGTTGCAATATATGGGGCCCAATGCCAACCTTCAAAATTCTAAGGCTACTTTGGTCCCAGTCAGGCGAGAATCCCGGTAGTTCAGTCTTGCCATCTTTTCTGCATTTTGAGTTATGTCAGGGTGTAACTCGAATGATTTTTAGTTTGTTGTCTGTTAAATTCTGATGTAAACCCTCCTATCTTCAAAATTCAATGAAATGAAATTAGTATTTCATCATCTATAAATCTCTTTCTTTATTCTTCCTGATTTTGATATTTTTCTTATCTCTCTTTTCAGTTCTAAGAATGCGGACTTAAATAACATGACATGTTTGCGGACTTCATGCCCAGATCTTAAAACGTTGTCTAATCATGAAATAATGAGAAACGGAATATGATGAAGATGAGGCTTTTAGGGAAATAAACCGAGATCTGGAAAATTTTGAGAATAAGCCTAAGCCAAACTTAAATGAAACCGAGCCAGTTAATTTGGGTAGTTTGAAAGAGGTCCAGGAAACCATGATAAGCATTCACGCTATTGAAAGAACAAGGGATGCATTGATCCAACTTTTGTTCGAATTCAAAGAACTGTTTGCATGTTCCTACGATGATATGAAAGGGTTGAGTGTTGACTTAGTGGTTCACAAATTGCTGACTTATCGTTATCCTCCTGTCCAATAAAAGCAGAGAAAATTTAAGACGGACATCAATGACAAGATCAAAAAAAAGTCACCAAACAGTTGAAAACTGGTGTAATCCGAGTGGTCTGATACACCACGTGGTTGGCTAATATGGTCCCAGTTCCAAAGAAAGATGGAAAACCCCGAGTGTGTGTTGATTATCGGGATTTGAACAAAGTAAGACCCAAGGATAATTTTCCATTACCAAGCATCCACATCCTTGTTGACAATTGTGCCAAACGTGAGATACAGTCTTTCGTAGATTGTTACGCTGGATATCACCAGATTCTAATGGATAAAGAAGACGCAGAAAAGAAGGCTTTAACCACACCTTGAGGTACCTACTATTACCGGGTCATGCCGTTTGGTTTGAAGAACGCCGGGCAACTTACATGAGGGCTATGACCGCCGTTTTTCATGACATGATGCACCAGGAAATCGAGGTATATGTAGATGATGTGATCATTATATCCAGAATACAGGACGACCATGTGTAGCATCTGAGAAAGTTCTTTGAACGTCTGCGCAAGTATGACTTGAAGTTAAATCCCGCTAAATGCGCATTCAGAGTCCCATCTGGGAAGCTTTTGGGATTTATAGTCAGTCGGAGGGGCATCGAACTGGATCCAACAAAGATAAAGTCTATTCGGGAATTGCCCCCTCCGAGAACCATGAAAGAGGTCATGAGTTTGCTGGGCAGGTTGAATAACATCAGCAGGTTCATTGCCCAGTTGACATCCACGTGTGAGCCCATATTAAAGCTATTGAAGAAAGATGCGACAATTAGATGGATAGATGAGTGTCAAGAAGCGTTCGACAAAATGAAAGAATATCTGTCGAATCCTCCAGTGTTGGTCCCACCCGAACTTGGAAGGCCTTTGTTCTTATACTTGACAATATTGGAAAATTCTTTCAGATGTGTTCTGGGCAACATGATGTGACCGGGAAGAAAGAACAAGCAATATACTATTTGAGCAATAAGTTCACTAGTTATGAAGCCAAGTACACTTTGTTGGAAAGAACTTGTTGCGCCCTAACTTGGGTAGCTCAGAAGCTCCGACATTACTTGTTGGCTTACACCACTTATCTCATCACCAGGCTGGATCCTTTGAAATGTATATTCCAAAAGCCGATGCCCACCGGGAGATTAGAAAAATGGAAAATCCTGCTCACCGAGTTTGACATAGTGGATGTCTCCCGCACGACGATGAAAGCTCAAGCCTTGGCGGATCACCTAGCTGAAAATCCTAGTGATGATGAATATCAACCCTTGAGTACTTACTTCCCGGAAGAGGAAGTAAATTCAGTTGAGGTAATCCCAGAAGACACAAATACTTGGAAAATGTTCTTTGACGGAGCTATAAATGCGAAAGGTGTTGGAATTGGGGCAATCTTGAATTCACCCACAGAACAGCACTATCTAGCCACCGCCCGTCTTCGGTTCTTCTGTAAAAAAAAACACTACTGAATACGAAGCTTGCATAATGGGCATGAACATGGCAATTGATATGGATGTAGAGGATTTATTAATCATGGGAGACTCCGACTTTATCATTAAGCAAGCCCAACATGAGTGGGAAACTCGAGATGTCAAGCTTCTTTCATATAGACAACATGTTGAAGATCTTAGCAAGCGATTTAAATCCGTTGAATTCAGGTATATTCCTCGATTTATCAGTGAGCTAGTTGATGCATTAGCTACCTTAGCTGTAATGCTACCTATCCGGGAAATGTCCATATTGACCCGTTGGAGATTCAAATCCGAGAAAGACATGGTTATTGTAACACGGTTGAAGTAGAACCCGATGTCTAACCATGGTATCATGATATTAAAAGGTTCTTGAAAACAAAAGAATACCCGGAGCGGGCCAACGGAGACCAAAAGAGAAACATCAAAAGGCTCGCCAACAATTTCTTCTTAAGCGGAGAAGTGTTGTATAAACGAACTCCAGATCTGAACTTGTTAAGGTGTGTGGATGCCAAGGAAGCTGAAAAGATTATGAACGAAGTGCATTCAAGAATATGCGGTACCCACATGAAAGGATACGTCCTCGCAAAGAAAATCCTGCGAGCAGGATATTACTGGATGACCATGGAAAAAGATTGTTTTAGTTTCGTCCGAAAGTGCCATCAGTGTCAGACACATGGCGACCTAATTCATGCACCACCCTCAGAGTTACATCCCATGTCGGCTCCTTGGCTGTTCGCTGCCTGGGGAATGGATGTCATCGGGCCAATCGAGCCGAGAGCTTCAAACAGACAGATATTTATCTTGGTTGCTATCAACTATTTCACAAAATGGGTCGAAGCAGTCACATTCAAAGTCGTCACTAAGAAAGCAGTGGTGGACTTCATGCATTCCAACATTATCTGTCGTTTTGGTATTCCAAAAACTATCATTACTTACAATGCTGCAAATCTCAACAGTCACTTGATGAGGGAGGTATGTGAATAGTTTCAAATCACACACCGTAATTCCACCCCTTACCGGCTAAAAGCCAATGGCGCCATTGAAGCAGCAAATAAAAACATCAAGAAAATCTTCAGAAAAATGATTCAAAGTTCTAGGCAGTGGCACGAGAAATTGCCTTTCGCATTATTGGTATATCGCACGACCGTGCGCACATCAGTTGGAGCTACGCCTTATTTATTGGTTTACGGCACTGAAGCCGTAATACCTGTAGATGTCGAAATTCCATCGAAGCTCAAATTGAGGATGATGAATGGGTCAAAACTTGAAAGGAACAGTTCACTCTGATTGATGAGAAAAGAATAGCCGCATTTTGTCACGGGCAGTTGTACCAACAAAGAATGGCCTGCGCCTATAACAAGAAAGTGCGGCCTAGGAACTTCGAAGTGGGGCAACTCATCCTAAGACGTATCCTCCTGCACCATGAAGAGGCGAAAGGAAAATTCACCCCAAATTGGAAGGGTTCATACATCATAAGGAAATTGCTACCAAAAGGGGCATTATACTTAGGGGACATCGAAGGAAATGACCCCGAAACGGCTGTCAATGCAGATACAGTCAAAAGGTATTATGTTTGACGCTTTCACGATGATTGACGCTCCTCGATTGAAATGATGAAGGATTTCATTCTCGCTACCCCAAACACTATCAACTTTTTGTAAACCATTTTGAGCTGTCTATCTTTCTTTCATCACCCTCCTTGGAACCAAAAAAAAAAAATCAATTAAAAATCAAAACAAAAACAAAAATGTTTCCCTGAACTACATTTGACTTGATTCCGAAAGGATACGTAGGAAGCCTCTCTTTGGGGTTCAGTCACACCAAAATAAAATTCTACATTTCCTCAAATGTTTAAGCTGGGGCAAGTGTTATGATAATTCGGCGATGTTTTTGCCTAAAAGGTTCCAAAGTTGTAATTCAATCCAAATTCTTTTTTTTTTCAAAATCCTGTTCAAGTCCTTCTGATCAATCAACAAAGATGTCCAAAATTGGAGGATACAGTTATTTGGATCTGATGCAAGAAAAAGAGAGAAATTAAAATGAGTGTCTAATCGGTGAAAACCCACATGGGCACTGTGAGGCGACAGTAAGTAGAGAAATTGAAAATCAGAGAGTCTTGTTAGTGTAAACTCGCAAAGAGCACTACAAGGAGACGATGAGAAGAGAAATGAGAGAGGTTAGTTGGTGAAACCCCGCAACGGGCGCCGCTGATCGAAAGGGATAATGGGTCACCGACATGGACACAGTTCGGGTCAAGGTTTCTCGATCTCGGGGTAATAGTTGTGATGAATTTCTGAGAGTTAGACGGTTTGGGCAGATCGGGCATCCAGTCCAAGAAGCATGTCATGTTCATTGAAGGCCGCATACACTCCAGATAAGTCCTTCATTCCTTTCTCCCCGAAAGGGATATTCCTTGTATAAGTACATTTTTCCCGTTCCTTTGTTTATTTTCTTTTAATCATTTTCGATCTAACTCTTTGCCTAAAAGTAAGACAAGGAAAGGATGGCAAAACTGATTTACAGGGATCTCATTTGACACGGGTTAACATGGATAAAGACACCCAGCCTCATCATAGGCATCGAGTCGATCTCGAGTGGCCATATCGGTCGATGTTTCAAACTCAAAACCCTTGAAAGGAGAAAATTAAATTGAAATGCCTATAAAGGCAAATGAAGTTGAATAATTGAGTCGCACATGGCTAACCATATCGCCAAAGTTTGAAAAGTTGAAGTACTCCAAATACTCTGATGTTGAAATGAAAGGCCAATAAAGGCAAAATAAAGTCGGAAAGGTTAAGTCCTACGCGATGAACCGTTGCATCAAAATTTAAGAAGCCAAATTTCCCCAATGCTCCGAACGCCCAAAAGAAAAGCAAGTGAAAGACCTGCGAAGGCAAAATAAAGTCAAAATGTCAGGTCCCACGTTGACCGATCGCCATGAAAAAATCTGGAAAGCCAGGGTCCCCGGGGTTAGAAATGAAACTAATCCCCAACAAGCAAGCAAGCGGTTGAGATCTTCCTCAAAGGGGTTGAGATCAAGCAGTTGAAATAATCAAGGCCGAAAAACCAACAACCATTTCGAACTGACAATTGTTATTTTTTTTAAGGGAACATGGGTAACTCAAAAGCAACCTCGCAGAAGTCGGTGCAACCCAAGAAGAAATTGCGCAAGGGCTAGAAGTGGCTCTGTAGCGACAACTCCAAAAAGGGAAGTTTCCTAAAAACATTCTTTCCCGTATTCATTCATTCTCTGAAAATAATTAAAAAAGAGAGAGAAGAATAAATTATTCAAACCTAAAGTAGTATATGTCCCCCAATCCCTAGCTAAACCTTTTCCAACCTAGGATATTCCATTCATTAGTTGATGCCAACATAGGGTCCCACTCTTTAGTTGATGCCGGCATAACCCGATGATTTTTCCAACTTAGGATGTCAATCCCTAGTAGATGCCGGCATAACCCGATGATTCTTCCAACATAGGGTCCCACTCCCTAGCAGACACCATCAGAACCTGGTGATCTCTTTTCCTGGCAACAACATAACCTGTTGTGATGACCCAAGGGGTCATTCTATGAATTTAGACTTCGTTCTAGGCTTAATAGCCATAAAAAGGTTAATTTTGAGATACCTCAATTTGCATGCACAGTTCGGGCGTGAAATCGGAAAGCTTTTATGTGAAAATATGAGAAATAGTAATTCTAGAGTTAAAATTTGATTATAGCAGTATAGGAACACTTAGTTCCTTAAGGTTGGCCTTTTTGGCCATGTTTGACTTCGGTCAACATTTTGAACAAACGACCTCGGAATTGATTTTTGATAGTTCTGGTAGCTTCGTATGATGATTTCGGACTTGGCTGTATGTTCGGAATGGGTTTTGGATGACCCGGGGGCGCTTCGGCGCCCAATATCGAAATAAGAGTTTCCTTAAGTTAAAAACTTGGTTTGGAACGTGTTTTGTTATCGAGGTCCGAACAGGATTCCAAAATCGGGAATAGTTCTGTTATATCATTTATGACTTGCTTGCAAAACCTGGTGTCATTCCGAGTAGTATAGGTCGGTTCGGCGCATTGATATCGAATTCAAGAACTTGAAGTTCTTAAGTTTTGATTCTAGGGGTTTTGAAGTATGATTTTCAGTTTTAGCGTTGTTTTGAGTTTTTCGAGGCTCGAGCGAGCATGTATTATGATTTGGGACTTGTTGGTATATTTGGACAGGGGCTCGGGTTGGCCCAGGTGCCTCTCGGGCACCAAACGAGGACCAGCTGAAGTAACTGCTGGTGCACCTATTCTGGTGTGACCGCTGGTGCGGTTTCCCAGTCGTAGGTGCGGGACCGCTCCTGCGGTCCCAGGCCTCACAGGTGTGGCCCCAGGTTAGGCTGCTCCTTTTCGCAGGTGCGGACAACCTTCTGTAGGAGGGGAGCCGCAGGTGCGAGCTCCACTCTGCAGGTGCAAGATTTACCCCTTGTCCCATTTCCGCAGGTGCGGTCCTTGAGTCGCAGGTGCGGAACCACTGTTAGGCAGCGTGTTTCTTTAAAACACGGGATTTCCCTCATTTCCTCCATTTCTCTCCTCCATTAGAGACTTGGGAGCTTTGAAAAGAGACTCCATGACCTAGTTACTGATAAGGTAAGTAAATTATACCCTAGTGTTAGTTTAATACATGGATTACTAGTTAAATTAACTACTTAATTAGTGAAAATAAAGAATTAGTTAGTAACCTAGGGCTTTTGGGAATTTAGAGAATTACCCGTGAATTGGCTATGAAATCAATTAAAAGTCATATATTAACGATTCTTAGGTTATGGGTGAGTGTTTCCTTCGTGAATTTTCGAAATCCGAGCATGCGGGCCCGGGAGTGAATTTTGAGATTTCTTCAAGAATGGTGAATTGACTAAATGAGTAGGATAATTCCATGCTTTGAGTATAATTTGATATATTTACGTAACGTTTGATTAGTTTCGAGTCCTTGGGAGACGAGTTCGGAGCTTCGAGCGCATTCTTGACCTAGGGAATAGGTTCGACGCGAGGTGAGTCTCCTTTCTAATCTTGTAAGATGGAATTTTCCCCATAGATATTAAAAATGATTGCTTGTCCTTAATTGCGGGGGCTACGTACGCACAAGGTGACGAGAGTCCGTGCGTAGCTACTATTATGCCTTGTCGGGTAGTTTACGACTCACCAGCATGCTTTATGTGTTGTATCTGCGATCTTGTATGTAGACTAGGTAGTTTAATATCCTGGAAATTGCACATATGAAGGCCCATGAGGTTATGTTTGGAAATTGGTATTATTGAATCCCTTTTATGCTAAAAGGACCCCTGTTAATTATCTGAAATCTCTGAGGATTATGTATATGTATACGGGAACCCGAGTCGGATGTATGATTCGTGAGTGGGGAAGCCCTATTATTATTATAACCGCGTCGCATGTTCTATTCGCGAGCGGGGAAGATAGATGCATCTATGGTTCGGGTCGTTCGACCCTCGGCAGTGCACATTTACTTTCCACGTCGTATTGACCGTACGTTCACAGTTTGTTATATATTTGATAGATTATGAGAAGCCATGTAATTGAACTATGGATTCTGTGAAAGAGAGGAGGTTGAACATCTTGTATATCATTGGAAGGGATAGTGTGAGGGTACTAGAGAATGATATCTTATGCACATTGCTTTATTACTTTTCATTTATGCTATTATGGTTTCGCCGGTATATACATGTTTCATATTGTTTGACCCTAGTAAGTATCAAGTTGACCTCTCGTCACTACTTCTTCGAGATTAGACTGGATACTCACTGGGTACATATTTTTTTATGTACTCATGCTACGCTTATGTACTTAATTGTACAGGTTCTGAGGCTGGTGCATCTGGTTTCTAGACCGGAGCTGACCCTGAGGGTATATAGATATTCTGGACCTGACTTCATGGTGAGCTGCTATCCCTGGCGTTTCTCAGCAACACTAAGGAGTTGTCTTTTATTTTATTCATGTCCATTTCTTCCAGACAGTGGTATTGTATATTATATCTTTTGTATATTTTGTTAGTATGCCCGTATGACTTGTAACACTAGTTCCTGGCACACACGTAGTAGTTATTATGGATTACGGGTCTGTATATATATCGGCTCACGCCTCCTTATGATTGCTTTTGGTTAAAAACTGGTTAATTACCCCCTTCCAGATAATGTTTTTAAGCTTTAAAACTTAGTACACGTGGAAATGTTTAATCAAATAAGAAAGAAACCTTAGTAATTGAGTGTTGGCTTGCCTGACCCCGCTGTTGGGCGCCATTACGACCTGAGTTAGGATTTTGTGTCGTGATAACAGCCAAGGTAGAAACCATGGTCCTAGGTTTACTCTTTTCTGTGCACAATAGAATTCATGTTTAGGAATAATACACACGAAGCATGCCATGCAATAGATACCATGTTCCCTAGGATTCATATATACTGTTTAAGCATCTCATCATTATTACTATCACTTAGAAATCATGTTCTAGGATAAATATGTTAACATAAGTTTCTATCCATACAATCATGTCTCATCATGCTACAACCATGCTACGCACTTAGAAATCCTGTTCTAGGATGAACAATATTAAAAACAAATTGTCACTTCTGCCTATTCTGAAATTGTGCATAATGGTATGATTTTGTGTGCATTTAGAAACCCTGCTTTAGTCATTCTGCATGTGCATCACTTTGCATTAGATATCATGTTCTAGGATCACACTTAGTCTAATTACTGATTCATAAAAGAATATGAAACAGGCCACCCCGTTCTAACAACTAGTAATAACTCATATATATTATACAACACTTAGAACTGCATGCTCTTAGGTGTAACAACCTAAAACTGTTGACACTCCTGATAACTGTTACATATGATCCTACGCCTAGGAAAGCCTTAGGTAATCAACCTTAAAATAAAAACTGGAATTGTCCTCTTGTGATTACTGTCTAACTATCAGCATGCTTAAAACCAGCAGGCAAAACTGATTAGGACTTCCTCCCTGAGTTATGCAATAAATATGTCTCTCTGTTGTTATCACTTAGATCACATGCTTTATGATCTGAATTTAAACACATACCTTAATTGTGTTTGAGTCATGCTGATTCCTTGTATTATCTGTGGAGGTACTTGAGCCTTTCCTGTTTATATGTTGTCCCCTATCTGCAGTCCTATCTGTTTTTTATATGTCGCCTTAGTATTTTACCTTTAAAACCTGAGGGTCTGCCTAGAACCTCCCTCATAGGATAGAAGTCCTAAATTCCTCCGGGACTAATAGGAAGGGATGAGTAACAACATGCAATAGAGGTCGTGACCAACACTCACTTTAATTACCTTCACGGGGTGGGAAAGAGTAGATATGGATATGATGACCGGTGCACTAATGCCACGTGTAGCCCCTCTTCGTGGGGTGTCATACCCGGTATTGTATTGATGTGATCCATATTACAAACAAACCTAGGATACTCTTACTCTATATACATGCTTAGACTATAATCCTTTTCAAGATCTATCTCTCTATTAACTATTTTCAAACATATTTGTACTTAGACTAAAATCCCCTACTATTTGGACAATACTTGTTTCTTGCTAGTTGTACAAATACACAAATGCTATTTGGCCGGGAACCACACTTGTGGATCCTGAGGGGTGCCTAACACCTTCCGCTTAGGATAATTTCAAGCCCTTACCCTGTCTCTAGTTATCAAACGTAGTTGTAAATGAACCCCAATAGGTGCCGTAACGCACCTTAAAATTGTTAGGTGGTGACTCTTTAAAATATGTAAACCCCTTTCCCAAAAGGAATGAGTTGTCCCAACCAATGTCATAAACCCTTTTAACCGGCCCCGAAAGGAGTGTTTTGGGAAAAAGGAGGGCGCGACAACATGGAGACTCCGCTGGAGATTTTCAGGCTTTTACCACTTCAAATTGCTTTTTGAATTTGTACATCTTCCTATGTGCAATTACTTGTTTATTTCCTTTAAGCATTTAATTTTACTCAAAAGCAACTGACATATTTTCTTGTTTCTTTTTCTTTGTAATCGCTTTTAAATTATAAATGTTGTATTTACTACTTTCATAACGTGCAAATACATGACTATGTGTCTTTACTACTTACTTACTACATAATCATGATCAACATCATACTCCACTCGTGCCAAAACAAATCTTTTAGCAACGCTTGATGAGTGGATGCGCTCTTCCTATATCATCACCCCCTAAATTCGGAAAGGCTTATTTGCAGTAAAACTAGTTGATCAACGTTGCAGTCGACGGTTCTGTGCCTTTTCCCCTTGAGTTGTCCGCTTAAGGGTACCGGTCTAAAACCCCATAAAAACCTCCCTCTGTTATATTGTTGCATGCATCATGGTCAAACCTAGCCAGGCTAACGTGTTGTCCGCATAATAGCCTTTAAGATAGCCTTGTCCAAAAGTCCGCTGGGTTTCCATAAACCCAAATAGACATCACCACGTTCTATGCATTCATTTGGAGAATTAAATGCTTCATGCTAATCGTTGATGTTAAATAGTCGAGTTTGGTAGGGGTCAGGGCCTAACCTTGTTTGCCTTGCAGAACTATGAGGCACGAAGTCCCCAGATTCGGCATGGTCACCAACATCCACCAAAAATTGCTAAGTTTGTGGGAAGATCTGCATTCTAGTGACAAAGCGCTTGTCAAAAAATACCTGGGTAATCTACCGTCCCTCCTGGACATCCAGCATAACAACATGATAATAGAGGTTGCTACCTTATTCTGGGATGGTGAAAGGGTCGTCTTCCGCTTTGGGGATATCGAAATGACACCGTTGTTAGAGGAAATAGGAGGATTAGTCGGTCTAGCTTGGGAAACTCCGGGTTTGCTAATGCCTGAAAACTGCACAGGCAAGGGTTTCTTAAAAATGATGGGTCTAAAGAAAAACGCTGAATTGGGATGCCTGAAAGAATCATACATCCCTTTTGATTACTTGTATGAAAGGTATGACCACAACAAGTCATACAGTACTTTCCACGATGAATTCTCCATCACATCCTTGGGGCACATCCACCGTAGGGTATTTGTCTTCATGTTTTGCTTCCTGGCTCTAATCGTATTTCCGATGAAGAAAGAAAGGATCCACACTAGGCTGGCTATGGTAACCAAGACCTTGATGGAAGGAATTAGTGGGCAAACATTCAGCATCGTGCCCATGATCATTTCAGACATATACCGAGCCTTAGAGAAATGCCAAAGAGGAGAAAAACACTTCGAGGGCTGCAATTTATTACTACAGCTCTAGCTCTTAGAACATCTCCAAAAGGGCCAGTCCCGACAAGAGTTTCTGCAGAGGGCGTGGAATGACCACATCGCTTTCCACCATCCAAAGAGAATGACTTACATTCCTAACATGTTTCCCCAGCCTGAGGATGCCAAATATTGGGTCGAATTATCGATAATTTGACTGAGGAGCAAGTCCGATGGATGTTCGAGTGGTTTCCTACAAAAGAGTTCATCGTCCGGTCCAGAGATGCACCATTCCTAATATTGATTGGCCTGAGAGGAACATATCCTTATGTCCCTCTCCGGGTTATGAGACAAGTAGGAAGCAAGTCATATCAAGGGTCGACAAGATGAGTCATCTCAGAGTTGACTTCCAAAATGATGACAGTACTCACAAGTACCACTCCCAACACATGTGGCAATGCAAGATCATAATGGAGAAAGATACAATTGAATCAGACTGATACCATGAAGGTTGTACACCTTTCTATTCGGGTTGGTTGGAAGACAATTGAGACGGTCTAGGCAAACTGGGGTTCGTCCGAGGCCACGGTATTAGAGATGAAAAGGCCGAGGCACAGGTCAAGTACAATCAACTACGCAAAAGGATCCGTGAATGTGAGAGCGAGCACCGCGAAATACACGAGTCCAACAAGAAGCTAATTGAAGAATGGAAATACATGGCCATCAACACCAACAGAAAGTCGGGATACTTAGAACGAGGCATACTCGAGATGGAGGGCAAATTCATCAAAAGAGTCAAAGACTGTCAAAAGGCTGAAGGGACTGAAGGTGGGCATCTAGCTAGAGCATACTTACTGCTGGGACTTCGCGAATTGGGAAAGTTGTTCGAGGGAATCAAGGATGCCGAGTCTGGGGAAGGTCTTTCTGGGACCAAATAGATAGGAATTTCTTTTATTAATGTCGTTTTGGGATTTTTTTTATATTAAGGAAACGAGGCATTTTAGCATTTCAAGTTCTCCAAATTAATTTGTCGCTAGGCCTACCTCGGGCACAAAGAGGTTCCCAAATTAGGACGCACTTTACATTCTCACACTATGTGTTTAAATACTGCAAATACTTTTTCATAATCCTCACTGACTTGGTTACTTTTTGTTTTGTTTTTGTTTTCTTTCTTTTATTATTCCCCTCCCCAAAGGTTGGTTCGTGCACTCTGGCATCATCATCCTATCTCACAAGATCCAGGGGCCCTCCACTCTCTCCTCCTCCTAGACCCCCGAAAGTCAAGAACAAAGGCAAAAAGAAAATGAAAGATTCAGGCAATCTCATGAAGAAAAACACAGTTGAACGGGTAGAAGCCACTGATGGCCAGGGTATTCGGGTTCCAAATGAGAATATGTCGCAACTTGAACAGAAATTATTGAAGTTCCAAGAGGAGCTTGATCAGGTTCGAAATTTGGCAAACCTGTCATTTACCCTCAGCGTCCCAAACGTCAACCTCCATAACGCCCAGAATCCTACACCTCCTCAAAACATCCCGAAATAGCAAAATCATCCCGCAACTCATCATCACATCACTCCACCAAAGAACCAAACCCTCCCAACACAATGTAACACCTGCCATACTCCAAAGAACACTCCACTACTTATCCCAGAACCCTAGAACTCCACAAACGACCATTTCTACACCCATGCACCAGGCCATCACCACAATCCTATCTACGTGGAGACTATGCCACACTCTATTCAACATATCTCATACACACCTGAGTCTGATGAAAGGATCTACTTATCAGGAACTTGGCCGAGGAACTTAAGAAGCTGACCAGTCAAGTTCAAGGCGTTGAGGGAAGCAAGGGAGTCGAAGGGCTAAACTATGAGGATTTATGCATACAGCCCGATGTCAAACTGCCCGAGGGGTACAAACCTCCTAAGTTCAAAATTTTTGATGGTACAGGTGATCCAAGGGTCCATCTGAGGACCTACTGTGAAAAGCTGGTTGGAGTGGGGAAAGATGAAAAGATCTGCATGAAGCTGTTCACGAGGAGCTTGAAATGAGATGTATTGTCTTGGTACATCAGCCATGATCCCAAGAAATGGTCGAATTGGGTGAGCATGGCAACTGACTTCATGGACAAGTTCAGATTTAATACAGAGAACGCACCAGACGTTTTCTACATCCAGAATTTGAAGAAGAAGCCCACGAAAACATTTCGCGAGTATGCTACCCCTTGGAGGTCCAAAGCTGCTAAGGTCAGACCCGCCTTAGATGAGGAATAGATGAATAAGTTCTTCGTCCGGGCTCAGGACCCGCAATACTTTGAGTGATTGATGGTGATTGAAAATCACAAGTTCTCCGACATTATTAAATTGGGTGAAAGAATCTAAGAATGTATTAAAAGTGGTATGGTAACAAATTTTGAAGCCTTGCAAGCTACGGATAAGGCTTTACAGTCCGGTGGTGTATCCAAGAAAAGGGAAGTGGGAGCCGTGATGGTTGCACATAGAACCAAAACTCCCCTCAAATACAAAACTTACCCAACACCTCCACTCACAAATCAGCCAACCCCAAATTACCAAGCAACCTCGCCCTCTTACCAAGCTCCACCATCAACCTACCAATCATCTCCACAACATACATATCAACCTACTTACCCAGATACTCCCAACCCGTTCTTATTTACCACACTTACAATTCTCATCCATCCCACTATTAATCACCCCCTGCACGCCAAAACTTTCCTAGACCTCGACCTAATTTTGATCGCAGACCTCCAAAACAATACACCGCCATCGCCGAGCCTATCGACCAGCTGTATGAGAAGCTAAAAGTTGTTACTTATGTCACCCCCATCCCTGCTGTGACCCGTGGGAATCATTCCCAGTGGGTTAACCCAAACAAGTCCGGTGCATACCACTCTTGCATGAAAGAACACACCATCGATGAATGTCGCTCTTGAAGGATAAAATACAATCCTTGATTGACAATAAGATCATCGTGGCAAAGGAATCCGCTCCAAACGTACGCAACAATCCTCTTCCAGATGATAAGGGTGAAGGCATCCACATGATTGAAATAGAAGACGACTGGGACCCCGAGGGGTCGATCGGGTTGATCGTAGAAGGCGAGGACCCAAACAAACTAGCGATTACTCTCAACCCAATCATAGTCCAGATTCATCCGTCTGAGGATGCTGAGGTAGATATGTCTGTACCACTTGAGTTTGAAGCAGCGCCACCCGTAAAGACACCGACACCAATTGAGGTCGAATTCATGCCTCCGGCAAATGCACCCGCACCATTTGAGGTTTTAGTCCTGCCACCTAAGGTACATGTTCCGTTCGAAGTGAGGGTAGCCGCACCAATTACAGTTGCAATATCAACCACGCCACCTTTTTATAAAAATGTTGTACCATGGGACTATGCAGCCAAGACAAGAAGGAAAGGCAAAGTCAAGACTGAAGAAGCTACCGTAGCACAGGGTATGACAAGAATTGGTAGAGTCTACACCCCTGAACATCTAGCGGAATCAAGCAAGTCTTCTAATAGGTCACCCATTATTGAGAAAGGCCTGGACGACCTTTGGAGGAAAGTGCACGCCAAGGAGTATTCGATCATCGATCAGTTGAACAAGACGCTAGCTCAGATATCCATCCTTTCCTTGCTGCAAAATTCTAAGACGCACAGGAGTGCGTTGTTAAAAGTGCTGAATGAAGCATATGTGTCGAATAATATCACTAGCGGATAAATGCCCAATATGGTAGGCCAAGTGTTGGAAATCGATAAGATTACCTTCCACCAGGATGAGCTACCACCTGAAGGGTTAGGTCACAAGAAGTCACTGCGCATCACTGTGCAATGTGAAGATTATTTCATCACCAGGATTCTTATCGACGGGGGATTCAGTCTTAATATCTGTCCATTAATAATGCTCAAGAAATTGGGCAAAGGGTTGAATGAGATAAGAGATGGAGCGATAAATGTGAAAGCTTTCGATGGCTCTCAAAGGTTCATTATTGGCGATATTAGCATGTGCTTGCAGATGGGGCTAACTAGGTTCGAGGTTGACTTCCAAATAATAGATGTACCATCCTCCTACAACTTGCTATTAGGACAGCCATGGATACATGATGTTGGGGCTGTAGCATCAACGCTGCATCAGGTAGTGAAGTTTGAATGGAACCACCAGGAAGTGATCATTCATGGCGACGGTAGCAAACCTATTTACAGTCCCCAGACTACTCCAGAAATTGAGGGAAGAAGGAATCTAGGTGGAGAGACTTACCACCACATTGAACGGGTCAATGCCATAGATAATGAAAAATGGTGGGATAGCAAGATTGCAAGCATGATGAACTGGCGATGGTATGAGCCAGGTAAAGGACTAGGTAAGAACCTCCAAGGGATATCCAAACCCATAAAGCTCAAGAAGCATGGCACCACCTTCGGTATGGGATATGAGTACACTTGGGAAGAATTCAGGAGTTGGTCGCAACCATGGCGTGGTCCTTACTACCCACTGGAACATCCGATACCGCATCTAGAGCAGACCTTTCATCAGGCTGGCATTATATATGGGTCAGATGAAGAAGAGGCACTTGCAGCATTGAGGAACTTATTCCTGGAGGACAGTGACATGGATTGTTGCGTTATTCTCGAGGAGGAGGGGGAGGAAATCCCTTCCACACAGACCGTGAGCAGAGGAGCTTATCTCAAGAATTAGACCATCAGAACAACCAGAGCCCGACGAGCCTCGGGGAATCAAGTCTAAAACAAACATTGTTCATTATTTTCACTAAATGATTTTATTTTCGCATTTTTAATTCCTGCAATAAGATCTTCAATGTTCAAAACATTTATACAATTTATCAAAAGCACTTTTAAGTTTTATGAATCAATATTTATTAATGTTGTTTTTCTCTCACTACTTTATCTATACAACATTACTATTACTTGTCTTGATGAACCAATGACTGTGACATGCAACGAGACAACGCAACAAACAGACATTGATTCAGAAGAAGATGATGTACCTGTCGAGATTATCAAAGAGGTTGAGAATTTTTAGAACAAACCTAAGTCCAACCTTGATGAGACCGATGTTGTCAATCTGGGGGAATCCGAGAATGTAAAAGAAACTCGAATCAGCATTCATTTATCGTCGTTAGAGAAGAATGAGTACACAAAATTTGTAAAAGAGTGTGAGGACATATTCGCCTGGTCATACGATGACATGACTGGTCTAAGTACATCCATTGCTGCTCACAAATTACCAACTGATCCAATGTGTCCGCTAGTCAAGCAAAAGCTCAGAAAGTTCAAGCCTGATATGAGTTTGAAAACCAAAGAAGAAGTCACAAAGTAGATCAACGCTAAGGTTCTCAGGGTATTGGAATACCCGACATTGTTAGCCAACATTGTGCCAGTACCAAAGAAAGACGGAAGGTCAAAGTCTGTGTCCACTATCGGGATCTCAACCGGGCCAGTCCAAAAGAAGACTTCCCCTTGCCTAACATACACATCCTGATTGACAATTACGTCAAGCATGAGCTACAGTCATTCGTGGATTGCTTCGCTGGTTATCATCAGATCTGGATGGATGAGGAAGATGCTAAGAAAACGGCTTTCATTATGCCGTGGGGTGTATACTGTTACAAGATGATGACATTCGGCCTGAAGAATGCTGGGGCCACTTATATGAGAGCTATGACCACCATCTTCCATGATATTATACACAAGGAGATCGAGGAATATGTGGACGATGTTATTATCAAGTCCAAGAAAGATACCAACCACATAGAAGATCTGAGGAAATTCTTCAATAGGTTGCGGAATTGAGATTTGAGGAAATTCTTCAATAGGTTCCTGCTGGTAAATTGCTCGAGTTCATTGTCAGCGGTCGAGGGATAAAACTGGATCCATCAAAGGTCAATGCCATCCAGGAATTACCACCGCCAAGGAACAAGAAAGATGTGATGAGTTTCCTGGGACGTCTCAACTACATCAGCCGATTCATAGCCCAGTCCACAGTCATATGTGAGCCGATCTTCAGGATTCTGAAGAAGGATGCCGCAACCAAATGGACCGATGATTTCCAAAAGGCCTTCGACCGAATTAAGGAGTACTTGTCAACACCGCCAGTCTTGGCACCACCTGAGCCAAGTAGACCTTTGCTACTTCTACCTTGAAGTGTTAGATGGAGCTTTCGGCTGCATTCTAGGGCAGCACGACGAAACAAGAAGAATAGAGCAAGCTATTTATTATCTGAGCAAGAAGTTCACTCCATATGAGGCTCGGTATTCTCTACTAGAACGTACCTGTGGCGCTTTGACTTGGGTAGCCCATAAGTTGAGGCATTACTTCTGTGCCTACACAACATACCTCATATCAAGGATGGATCATTTGAAGTACATCTTTCAGAAGCCCATGCCCACTGGCAAGCTGGCCAAGTGACAAATCCTGCAGAGTGAATTCGACATTGTCTATGTGACTCAGAAAGTGGTCAAGGGACAAGCATTGGAAGAACATCTTGCTGAGAACCCTGTAGACAGAGAATAAGAACCCCTGAAAACGTATTTCCAGATGAAGAAGTATCATTCACAGGAGAAGATAATGTAGAGTCCTATGACGGTTGGAGAATGTTCTTCGATGGAGTGTCAAATTTCAAGGGAGTCAGCATTGGGGCCATCCTAATATCAGAAACTGGTCAACATTATCCGGTATCTGCTAAGCTGAGATTCCCCTGCACCAATAATATGGCGAAATACGAAGCTTGCATCTTAGGGCTCAACATGGCCATTGACATGAACGTCTAGGAGCTGTTAGTGATTGGTGACTCAGTGTCACGACCCAGAATCCCAATCTGAGTCGTGATGGCGCCCAACGACGGGGTTAGGCAAGCCAACAATAATTACACCAAGTGATACCTTTCCCATCTAGCTAAACAGTCAAAGATTCCTAATTAATAACCACAAACATGATACTAGCCTTGAGCGGAAGTGAAATCCTAGTAGATACAAGCCGAAATAAAATGCACACATATATATACATCCCAAAACCCCAAAATATAAACATACACTACGTGGGTGTGCCAGGAACTACTGTCACGAGTGTCATGGGAAACTACTGAATATACAATGACTACAATATATACAGAGTCTCCGTCTGAATGAAGTGAGCGGAGAAATATAACAAAAGAGCTCCAGGGTGCTGCTAGGAAGTCGCCGAGAAAGCAGCTCACCGAGAAGTATGACCACGCTATCAATATCTAGCACCGGCCTGATAGTCAGACGTACCAGCCTCCGGACCTGTACAGTCAGGTAAAGAAAAGAGAAGAAAGTGCAGCATGAGTACATATTAAATAAATATGTACCCAGTGAGTATCCCGCCTAAACTCGAAGAAGTAGTGACGAGAGGTTGACTCGATACTTACTAGGGTCCAGCATTAATAACATATGATAAAATATGATGAAATATGGTAGGCATGTCAGGGAAAAATAAGCAACAAGTACACGTACTGAGAACAGAAAAATCCAAACAGTTACTGAACTTAAACAATAAAGCACTTTCAAAAGTAAGACCACCGAATGAAACAATAATCACCAATTCTTAGATCCGCCGTGGCGTACGGCCCTCTCCCATAAGTTAATTTTCTACACTCGTCGTGGCGTACGGCCCGATCCCATATGTTTCACAATTTCTCTTCAATTCCGCCGTGGCGTACGGCCCGCTCCCATATATTTCATAATTTCATTTCATTGAACCTCAGAAGAACAACACGTTGCAAAACATAATTTCGTAGTAAATATAGCATTACAATAAATCGTATGAGCATTTCAACAAAAAGAAACATAACATATACATCACCTACGGGGACAATTCCCTCTTACAAGGTTAGAAAGGAGAGTCACCTCGTGTCGAATCTACCCCTCGGACCACAATTGCGCCCGAAACTCCGAACTCTATACCCGAGGACTCGCAACTAGTCAAAAGGTATACAACAACATCAATGCATGTACAATGTGATAACTTATCCTAGTTATTCAATAAAATCGCTATTCTTGAAGAATTCTCAATTTCCAACCCCGGCCTCTCATGGTCAAATTCCGGAAATTTTCGAAGGAATGAATTACCCGAAGCCTAAGGATCGTAATTACATAATTCATTTAGGAATTTATGGCTAAAACTGAAGTTTCACTATTTTCCCAAAACCCCACATTCTTCTATCAATTCCTATGAATTTTAAGATAATTGGAAGAGGATTTTATTTGAATTTGATGTTAAAAGTCATGAAAACTGACTAGAAATCACTTACCTTGATGAGTTTGAAATTGGGCAGTCTTTTCCCTAGCTTGGAGGAGCTCTAATGGAGGTTGGGTATTGAATAATGAAGAAGAATCCCGTAATTGGACATTTAAGTACTGCCCAGGAAAACCTTTACTGCGATCGCGACAAGGGGCTTGCGATCGTGAAGGCCAACTGGCCAGACCTCTGCGATCGCGACAGAGGTCCTGCGATCGCGAAGCATAACTGGAAAGACCTCTGCGATCACAGCATGGGGTCCTGCGATCGCGAAGAACAAACTCACCCGGTCCATACGCGACTCAATGCGATCGCAAGAAACGGGCTGCGATCGCGAAGGTGTGGAACCCAGACCTTTCCAACTTAGCTCCTGGGGGTCTAAAACACCCCCGAGCCCCTCGGGACCCCGTCCAAAAGCACCGGCAAGTCTGTATTCGTGATACGGACTCGCCCGAACTTCCGGAACATGAAAAACAACAATGGGGCTCGAAATCAAACCCCAAAACCAAATTAATCAAACTTAAGAACTTTGAAATTCTAGAATTCACTTCAACGCGCCGNTCTCATTTTGATCTGAAATCAATCAAATTAAGTCTGTTTCTTACCAAATTTCATAGATAGCTTGAATAACACATATTGAACCTGCTCCGAGCTTTGAAATCATAATACGGGCCTGGCAGCATGGGTTTCACATCAAGGTTCATTTTCATAAGCCTTTGATATTTTCATAAAACAATTTTCTTCAAAAATGCATTTCTCGGACTTGGGTCCTCGGAATTCGATTCTGGTCATACGCCCAAGTCTCATATTTTCCTACGGACCCTCCGGGACCGTCGAATCACAGATCCGGGTCCGTTACCAGAAATGTTGACCAAAGTCAACTTTATTAAATTAATTACAAAAATTTAACTCCTAAATCAAGGTTTCACATAAAGGCTTCCCGGCCCCGCGCCCGGGCTGCGCACGCACATCGAGGTGAGATTAATGGAGGCTTTCGGTCCTCGGAACACAGTCCAAATTAGATGCACACAAGATGACCCCTTTTTGGGTCATCACAATCTCCCCCTCTAAAACAAACGTTCGTCCTCGGACGGACGTAGAGTCGTACCTGATGTGCCGAATAGTTGTGGATACCTGCTTCGCATGTCCTCCTCGGACTCCCAAGTCGCCTCACCGACTGGTTGGCCCCTCCATTTGACCTTTACGACAGAAATTCTCTTAGACCTCAACTGGCGGTCCTGCCTATCAATAATAGCGATCAGCTCCTCCTCGAAGCCCAACTTCTCATCTAACTGAATAGTGCTGAAATCAATCACGTGAGAGAATCGACATGATATCTCCGGAGCATGAATACATGAAATACCGGATGAACTCTCGATAAGGCAGGAGGTAAAGAGAGCTCATAAGCAACCTCCCCGGCTCACCTCAACACCTCGATAGGGCCTATAAACCTGGGGCTCAGCTTACCCCTCTTCCCGAATCTCATAACGCCCTTCATCGGCGAGATCTTCAACATAACCTTATCTCCCTCCATAAATGCTACATCACGCGCCCGCTGATCCGCGTAACTCTTCTGCCTAGACTGTACTGTACGGAGCCTTTCCTGAATAATCTTTACCCTTTCCAAGGCATCTCTCACCAGATTTGTACCATATAGCTTGTCCTCGCCATGCTCAAACCACCCAATCGGAGAACGACATCGCCGACCATATAAATCCTCGAATGGATCCATCTCGATGCTGGACTAATAACTATTATTGTATGCAAACTCTGCCAAAGGCAAGAACTGGTCCCATTGACCGCCAAAATCAATCGCACAAGCCCTGAGCATATCTTCCAAAATCTGAACTGTACGCTCCGACTGACCATTGGTCTGAGGGTGAAATGCTGAGGTTAGATCTATCTGAGTTCCCATCTCACTGTGCAATGCTCTCCAGAAGTGCGAGGTGAACTAAGGACCTCGATCTGATATAATGGACACCGGCACACCGTGCAACCGGACTATCTCCCGAACATAAATCTAAGCCAGCCTCTCCGTAGAATAAGTAGTAGCCACAGGAATGAAATGCGCCGATTTGGTCAACCTATCCACAATGACCCAAACCTCGTCAACCTTCCGCAAAGTCCTAGGCAACCCAACAAAAAAGTCCATGGTGATGCGCTCCCATTTCCACTCAGGAATGGGCATCTGCTGAAACAAGCCTCCTGGCCTCTGGTGCTCGTACTTGACCTGCTGACAATTGAGACACCTAGCCACAAACTGCACTATATCTTTCTTCATCCGCCTCCACCAGTAGTGCTGCTTCAAATCACGGTACATTTTCGTCGCACCCGGATGAACAGAATACCGAGAACTGTGGGCCTCTTCCAAAATTCTCTTCCTCAAGCCATCAATATTAGGAACACATAAACGGCCCTGGAGTCTCAAGACACCTTCCTCGCCCAAAGTAACCTCCTTGTCCCTTCCATGGACCACTGCATCTCGAAGCTCTGCAAGGCATGGATCATCAAACTGTCGAGCCATAATCTCCCCCAACAACGAAGACTGAGCAACTACATGAGCCAAAACTCGACGAGGCTCTGAAAGGTCCAACCTCACAAGGTGATTGGCCAAGGACTGAATGTCCAAGGCTAAAGGTCTCTCCTCAGCTGCAATGTAGGCTAAGCTACACATACTTGCCGCCCTCCTGCTCAAAGCATCTGCTACTACATTCGCCTTGCCCGGATGATATAAAATAGTGAGATCATAATCTTTTAACAATTCAAGCCATCCCCGCTGTCTCAAGTTAAGGTCCCTCTGCTTAAGCAAGTACTGCAGGCTGCGGTGGTCAGTATAAACCTCAGAAGACACACCATATAGATAGTGTCGCCATATCTTCAAAGCGTGGACAATCGCTGCCAACTCTAAATTGTGCACAGGGTAATTCTTTTCATGAACCTTCAGTTGTCGCAAAGCATAAGAAATAACCCTTCCATCATGCATCAGCACACACCCTAACCCGACGCGTGAAGCGTTGCAATACACGGTATACATCCCAGAACCGGAAGGCAATGACAAAACTGGTGCTGAGGTCAAAGC
>ML268159.1:0-37599 GCA_005239495.1 Nicotiana undulata
GTTGTATTTTCATTTCCAGACTTGTATTTAGTATTCCAGTAGTTAGTCCGTGGGATTGTGACAGGCGTGCAAAGTTCCACTTCTCAGGTAAGGGAATATTCTCTTCACCTACTAATCCACTAGTAGGAGCAGCAACAAACCTAGAATACCATCCTCGATCTTTGTCATCATCAGGGATGACCAAAACTCTTTTACTCCTTGCCACGAGAGTAAAAACTCCCTGACGGAATAATTTGAGAGAGTAAAGATGGATCAGATGATAGAAAGTAAAGGAAGCAAAGCCAAATTTGCTAGGTGCCTAAGGCATGCTACTGCCCTCCAAATAATATGATCGATTTGTCCCAAACACACGTTAAAAAAGGGACAAAATTCTATAATGATTGGATCAATGGGAGGCCAAAAACCTAAAGTGAAGGGATATGTATATACGAAAGAAATTCCAGTTTTATAAGAAGTTATCCTTTGATTTTCATTAGGGGCCAAAATCGGGAAATCAAATTTCCAACAACAATCTCTGCGCACAAGAGAAATTAAACCCTTAGTGATTTGAGAAGGGTAGAGATCAGCGCGATCATGAGATGTCATGGAAGTAACCTGGTTGTTTATCACTTCACTATCATTTAAAAAGGAAAGCTTAGCGGGTATGATTTCGTCTATTGTAGGTTCACGAAGTGGTTCATTAGATTCTCTACTCCTAGAGGAAGACGATAGAGTACCATTAGCCCTAGAAGTTGGCAGAGGAATAACATTACGTTGAGAGGGAGATCCTCCAGTAGATGTTGATCCTAAGCTCCTTAATCTGCCACCACTCCTACTCTGAATTGTAGCAGAAGAAGGGGAGAATTCATCTACGATTATGACTTTTTTAGGGTCTAGGTTTGAAGAAGACATAACTGAATGAGAAAAAAATTTGCAAGTTATGAATAAGGGATGGAAGTTTTTCGTAGAAGCAAAGTCAAAAGAAGTATTTATATACAAAGTCAACCGTCAAAAAATGATGGGAATGCCATTATGAAAATTGTCACTTCTTGACTGATGCAGCAGCAAAAAGCCCTAAAACCCGTTGAAGAACTGCAGAACCAATTCGGGGTTGCCACGTGGCACATGCATTAAATGGAAGTGACAAGCGATGTATAAGTTGAGAAGCAAATTCAATGGTATGAGTGAAACAGGCGGAAAAATTTCCCGCCATAAATATGTATCCACTTACCAAATATTCAATCAATAAATGTGATTTCTACCGGACCCCGTGGAGCGTTCTGAGGGAGATACCTTCAGTCCACGTCGGAGTTTCGATGTATACACTGGCGTTCGTGGATCCCGAGGCTTCTCTCCTTTACCGTTTCATTGTCTTTCTTCTTNAAATGGTAAGTGAGGGGACTATCTGTATTTGTAAAAATAACTATTACACGTGGAATTAATCAAGTGGATGACATGGCAAGCCACGTGGATTAATAGAAAAGCAATAGTTGGAGGAAAATCTTAGAAAGAGATTCGAGTTAAGAAGATACGAGCTAAACACCCACGAGATAATTAGAAACGGTTGCTCGAGTCTATTCAAAGAGTTGAAGAGATACGGTCAAAATGAACCAGGGCTGAAAAGAGGGCAGATTCATAGATCTTTAATCAATGGGTTCAAACATTACAGAATCTTCACGCAACAGTTACGATTACTTATTATTACGTTTCATTTATGATATAAATACTCATTAATGCTCAATCATAAAGAGGAGTAGACGTTGTACTTAAAGCTCTCTATAAAAGGGAATGAAATACTTCTCTATGTACACGTTCTAATCATTATTGGAATATACTCTGCATTCTTGTGCTTTCACTATTTTTCATTCTATTCTAAAGCTCTAATTTCTTTTATTGTTATAGTTTATTTTCCTGATTATCAGTAACCCGAGTACTTCTTAAAATAAGCTTTGACTAAGAATTCAATTATTTGGTTAAACAAACACGTGATACATATGATTGTTGGTGGGGTAGACATACCACAAGGGCCCGTGTTCAAACGTACCAAGGTGTCGATTACCAGGGAGAAACGTACTCGTGACTATGTACCAGAAGGCACCTTGTCGTTCAATGACGAAGAAGCATGGGGGATCTCACAACCCCACAATGATGCATTGGTAATTTCTATCCTTATGAATAAAATTCAGGTTAAATGTGTTTTAATCGATCCAGGGAGTTCGGCCAAAATTATTCGATTGGGGGTCGTGGAGCAGCTCGACCTAAAAGATCTGATTGTACCCGCAACTCGAGTTCTCAATGGAATGGTTTCAACATGGCAAGTGAAACAACTGACCGTGAAATCATTTTAATAGTGAACGTAGCTGGGATTATTTAAAAAACCAAGTTCCATGTGATCGAGGGCGATATGAGATACAACGCGCCCTGCTTGGAAGACCCTGGATTCATAATATGAGGGTGGTCCCTTCAACCCTTCACCAAATGCTGAAATTCCCGACGCCGGATGGAGTAAAACAATTTATGGGGAACAACATGCTGCCAAAGAGATGTTTGTGGTCGATGAAGTGATACCTATATCGGTGCTTTTGTCAACAAAGGGATCGGAGTCAAAGGAAAAAAGGAGTAAATAACGACCACAGGCACCAGCCTTGACTTAGTCGGAGAAGCAGGGAACGGGCGAGGATGATGAATATTGGATCCCTCGATCCTTCATAATCCCCGAGGATTCTGACGCTACCAAATCGACAGTCGAAGAGCTGGAACAAGTCACATTTTTCACGCCTCAACCCTAGGGAACGCGACCGGCGCTTACCCAGTCAAGCAAGCCTGATTAGCCTTTTCTACCCATCTCATTTACGCCCCGTAATTAGGTTATAACATCGTTTATTGAGTTAGTAGGAAATAAATCAAAGTGTACGTATATAATATTAATCCATTATTTCTTACATACCGATTTCCAAAATATAGGTCTTCCAAAACATACATGTTAATTACAATCTTTGTGGGATGGGATTACTGTTACGAGATTACCCAACAACCTGCCAACAACATACATGACCCACATGAGTGTCTGCAGAGCCTCTAAGACAAAGAAGATGAACGTGGTTCCGCCGGCGACAAGGCCCCGGCAATACCTCAAAATAGATCAACATATACAAAAGGAGAGCAACACATTTTATACAAGGCCCCGAGAGGAAATGGGGCTCACTAGAACTGTTGTAAGGACGATCAGCGCTACCAGCTACAAAGCCACCTACATCCATAAGAAGATGTAGCGCCGCCGGCAAAAGGGGCGTAAGTACCATCGAATAGTACTAGTATGTATGAACAAACTCTACTCTAGATAGAATAAACGGTAAGCATATATAAATGCAATAAAAGACATCAACTAACATTACACAGAAGTAGGGAGAACACAAGCAAGAATCACCATAGTTTCTTAATCTATTATTCCATCTTTTGAATAGTAGTCCTTTAAAGCCAAGTACCACAATTTTATAATGCCACCGTGTCTTTTACACGGAGTCCGGTCTTGGCCCCACCGGCTAAGACATCCCAAGTGAGACATCATCAGCATCCTAATTCATAATACCACCATTTCATTTTCACACGGAGTCCGATCTCGGCCCGATCGACTAAGCCATCTCACTTGAAACAGTGAGACATAACCAATATCATATTTTTGATGCAAATACCACCATGTGTACAGCATGGAGTCCAATCTCGGCCCGATTGGCTAAGCCATCTCACTTTGGGACATAGCCATATCAATTCAATTATTCGGTTCACATTCCTTTTCCATCATTTATTATACAACTCTTGGCACTTGGACATATCTAACAATTTGTGTCGCATTCCTCTCTTTAACCGTTTCATATTATCATCCTTCATATTAATGAGAACCAATCATATAAAGATTTGTACACATAAATAGAAAAAAAAAGAGCACGATAATCATAATTTACATTT
Organism: Nicotiana undulata; assembly: GCA_005239495.1. NCBI lineage: Eukaryota > Viridiplantae > Streptophyta > Magnoliopsida > Solanales > Solanaceae > Nicotiana > Nicotiana undulata. The sequence continues at coordinate 3,946 of ML268159.1, forward strand.
TTCAAGTAGCATAGTGACATGGTAGCAACTTAGAACAATATGGAAACAAGAGTTTCCCAACTTAACACATTGAAAACCATCAATTCTTCAGAGAATCAAACAAGTGACTCATACCCAGTATTTGAACAACAATAAGTTCATCCTATGGAGATTAGAGTTAGTCATACATACCTCGACTGGGTCTTATCCCTAACTCTCATGACAATTTCTGGAATCCTTTAGCCCTTTCAATCTATTTAACAAAATAGCACAATTAATCTTAATTAGGAATTCGATCATCATCCCATCACATTTGGGTATTATACCTAGAATCAAGAGTTTTGTTAAGGTCCCATTCCCCATTTCTTCATATTTTTGTTTTTACTTTCCTTTACCTAGTTTAGCATCTGATGCATGCAAGGTCTTTATCCCCATTCCCATGAACTAACCTATCCATGGCCCATTTTAGTTGTAACAATGGAATTTAAGGTTGGTGCAGTAGAAACTTACCTCTTTGAGTGAGGAATATTGAACCTTATTTGATTATTCCCAAGCCCTTGGTGGTGATTGAAGATCAATTTGATGGAGATGGGGACCTTCTCTCTAGAACCCTCTCTTTTCTCCCTCTAGATTATCAGGAAAATGCTTAAAATGGTGGGGAATGGGTGTTATATTGGTCTAGGGTCGGGTTTAAAAATAAGAAAATAGGGTGCCTCGACTTAATTATATGCGACCGCAGAATGGACATGCGGCCCGCAAACTTGCCGTAGAAACGGCTTCAACTTGGGGAAAAAAAGAAGAAAAATGTCTGGGTATGCGGCTATTATGCAGCTCACATACCTGTTCTGCGGTCACATAATGCGCCGCAGAACTCCCCTCGCAAAACTCCAAGGCAAATATGTGATGGATTATGTAGCGCGCATATCAGGTATGCGATCGCATTTTAGGCCGCATAATCACCCTCAAATTGGCCAGCAATCTGGCCCACTCTGCGGCCATTATACGGACCGCATAGTGGCTCTGCGACCGCATAGTGGACCGCAGATTTGCACCTCTTTGCGAATTTTCTTCCTTTAAGTCCGTAGGGCACTTTTACTCCGAAAAGACTGACCCGCGACGAGCTACAACAGATAGGAATCTAACTGGGCGTCGTTTTGGTTAATGATATTACGGGTCCTTCCAAAAACCATATATATATATATATATATTTAGATATTCTCGTTCAAAGTGTGGACTTGTGCAACTCATTTGGAATTTTAGCCTGTAATGAAATTTTCCGATTTGACTTAGACTTAGGCCTCTCCTTGGACCCCACATTACTCATTATATGACTTATACACTTATTTACCATATACAATTCATTTACATCTTATTTATAGCACATAAAATATTATAATTAGCCTACCTGGCACCTCGAAATCTTAAATTACTTAGCAAAATTTTTTGGGGCCTTACACATTGTTCGAGTACCTACCCGAACGAAAGGTATACCTGGGCACGGGCTTAACCCCCAAGCTCAGGGAAAAACTCATTAAATTTCTTATCGATAATATGGATAGTTTTTCTTGGTCCCAATTAGATATGACAGGGATCCCACTGGAGGCCACTATACATCGATTAAGCTTGGATCCGCAGTTCTGCCCGATAAAACAAAAGAGAAGGCCATTGTCCGAGGTAAAACAAGCATTCATCAAGGACGAGGTAACCAAACTTCTCAAAATATGATCCATTCATGAAGTAAAATATCCCAAATGGTTAGCAGACGTAGTCGTAGTCCCTAAAAGGGGGAACAAACTTAGAATGTGCGTAGACATAAGGATTTAAACAAAGCATGTCCTAAAGATTCTTTTCCTCTACCAAATATCGATCGCATGATTGATGCCAGCCACGAGATCCTTAGTTTTCTAGATGCCTACCGCGGGTACAATCAAATACAAATGAACCCGGAGGATCAAGCAAAGACTTCGTTCATCACAAAGTACGGCACCTATTGTTATAATGTAATGTCGTTTGGACTAAAAATGTTGGTGCTACTTACCAATGCCTAGTAAATCGAATGTTCAAAGAAAAAATAGGTAAATCAATGGAGGTCTATATTGACGATATTCTAGTTAAGTCCCTGCGCACAGAGGACCATTTAACACATTTGCAGGAAATCATCAATATATTAAGAAAATATAGCATGAAGCTCAATCGGGAGAAATGTGCATTCGGGGTTGGTTCGGGCAAGTTCCTCGGCTTTATGGTGTAAAATCGGGGATCGAGATCAACCCCGATAAAATCAAGGCAATCGAAGACATCACAGTCGTGGACAGTGTTAAGGTCGTACAAAGATTAACAAGGCGGATAGCCGCCCTAGGCCGCTTCATCTCGAGGTCTTCAGATAGAAGTCACAGGTTCTTCTCACTGCTCAAAAAAGAAGAATATTTTTGCTTGGACCCCGGAATGCCAACAAGAATTAGAAGAACTAAAGTGGTACCTCTCGATCCATCCACTGCTCCATACTCCGAAAGCGGACGAGCAACTCTACTTATACTTAGCAGTCTCGGAAGTCACGGTAAGTGGGATCCTAGTTCGAGAAGAGCAAGGTACGAAGTCTCCTATTTACTATGTTAATCGAACTTTGGGTGAGGCCGAGACCCACACTTAGAAAAATTAGCTCCTTCCCTAATAAGCGCCTCTAGGAAATTAAAACCATATTTTCAATGTCACCCAATTTGTGTGGTGACCACTTATACTCTTCGCAATGTTTTGCATAAGCCCGAACTCTCGGGCCGATTGGCCAAATGGGCCGTCGAAATCAGTGGGTATGATATCGAGTATTATCCCCAAACGGCCATCAAGTCTCAAATCTTAGCAGACTTCGTGACCGACTTCACGCCATCCCTCGTACCCAAGGTCGAAAAAGAGCTGTTATTAAAAATGGGTACATCATCGGTGGTATGGACCTTTTTTACAGACGGCACTTCGAATGTGAAGGGGTACGGGCTAGGCATCGCTATGAAGACGCACACGGGCAACACAATTAGAAAATCTATCAAAACGTCCAAGTTGACTAACGATGAGGTCGAGTATGAGTCCATGATTGCGGGTCTCGATCTAGCTAAGAGTTTCGGAGCAGAGGTCATCGTGGCCAAATGTGACTCCCTACTTGTGGTAAACCAAGTGCCAAAGATATGCGTTGATGATCCGCCAACCCGGATAACAACTCCATTCAGTCCTATCCCCATGGCCGCTTATGAAATGGGGAATGGATATCGTCGGCCTCTACCATCGGCCCCAGGTAAAGCTAAATTCATTTTATCTATGACAGGCTATTTATCTAAGTGGGTTGAAGCACAGGCCTTCGATAAAGTCAAAGAAAAAGATGTTATAAACTTCATCTAGGACCACATTATATGCTGATTCGGGATGACTGTCGAGATCATATGCGACACTGGAAAGCAATTCATCGGTAGCAAAGTAACAAAGTTTCTCGAAGACCACAAAATAAAAAAGGATCTTGTCGACGTCATATCATTCTAGTGGGAACGGTCAGGCCAAATCGACAAACCAGACCATCATGAAAAATCTAAAATAAGGATTGAACGATGCTAAGGGAAAATGGAGAGAAATATTGCCCGAAGTCGTTTGGGCGTATCGAACAACGTCAAAATCCAGTACGGGGGGCAACGTCGTTCTCTTTAGTCTACGGCGCCGAAGCTCTGATCCCGATCGAAGTCGGGGAACCAAGCGTCAGGTTTCGATATACAACGGAAGAGTCAAATAACGAGGCTATGAATACAAGACTCGAATTGCTGGATGAAAAGCGGGAAGGCGCCCTCGTTCGGATGGCTGCACAAAAGCAGCGGATCAGAAGGTACTACAACTGAAAAGCCAATCTTCGACACTTTAAAATCGGAGACCTAGTTCTGAGAAAGGTCAGCCTCAATACTCGAGATCCTAACGAAGGAAAACTTGGCCCCAAATTGGGAAGGACCATATCATATCCTCAACATCGTCGGAAAGGGATCCTAAAAACTTGGCTCGATGAACGGCGAACGATTACCGAATAATTGGAACATATCACTCCTCAAACGATATTATTTCTAAGTATGACCTTCTCCATATTCATTTATATCTTATACTAGTTATCTACAGGTGTTCAATAGACCTCGAAGGATTCTCCAAACACGAAGTCCTTAGGTCTGAAAGCATCATTGCACTCTTTTTCCCTTAGGCCGGTTTTTGTCACAAATGGGTTTTTCCGGCAAGGTTTTTAACGAGGCAACCATTGTTCGTGCTAACTTAGAGCAGTTCAATAGTATCCAAGGTTTCTTTACAATCAACCTCGAATACTAGGGGCATAACCCTCCGATGATTACAAGGAAAATACTTTGTGTCAATAGGCTCTCGATAGGTAAATTTTGTAAAGAGCCAAACGGTCGAATGAACCGTGTCCATGTAGATTACTCGAGCCCTAATGGAAAAATATGTACGCATGTATAATCTATTGAAAGAAGTATTTTTCCTTACCAAATATTCCATTCAAAAAATGTATACTTCATAATTTCATACTTATGATCTATTGTAGAAACTGGCTTAAGGGCCAATCACAACTGAAGTTCAAACAACTTACCCTATACTCGGGGACTGCCGCCCAAAAATAAACATGATCGAATTATTAAACCTCGAGATTGTAAGACCTTAAAAAGGCAATCCTTGATTTTTTATAGGCCAAGGCCACCCCACTGGGGACTGATACTTTGAATAAGTTTGTAGTGTAATAGCGAAATAATTCTAAGAGGCATATCCCAAGGCTACGGCCAAACTAACACGGTTCGGAGACGTCCGAATTTCATAATGAAACCAGGCCTTCAAATACTTTAATAAACCAGTTAAAAATCTTACCCTCAACAAAATGACAAAAGGGTTTCGGCAACGTCAGCCCTCGAAAAACCCTAACGGTATCAGATTATTCGAACCTTCGAACAATTTTGGACTAAACAATTTTGTGCTATGGAATAACAAAGCGAAGGGTTTCGATAACACCAACCCTCGAAAAACTTAATGAGTACAGACTTATCTCGTGCTAAGGCATGAAAAGATTTTATATGATTAACGTTTTAAGCCGAAAAGGGAAAAAGCCATTCTTTTGAGGCCATATCGACCCAATTCCAGAGCCTAAGGGCCATTTTATTTTTTGAGTTCGAGAAATCATCCTCACTTAACTAAAACCTAAGGTTCATCCTACTTCGAGTTCGAGCAAATATTCACTTGAATACAAAGACTTCATTAGTCCGACTTCGATCAAGTTGCCTAAGCTTCGCATTTACGAACATTTTTTACAAGGAATAAGTAAATCAAAATTTTCACAAGGCATGAGTAAATCAAAATTTTCATAAGGCATAAGCGAATAAGAATTTTCACAAGGCAGAAGTTGAGATAAAGACAAAAAAGGAAATGTTTTATACATATGAAGATATTTACAAAGGACCAATCAGGGTCCTACAAAAGAAAAAAGAAAAAAAATACTATGGCTCCTAATTGTTCTCGGGGGAAGCTTCTCCATCGGGGTCCCCCCATTCTCGGACCCGCTCTCGGTGCCCTCATCACCATCATCATCATTATCGTCTTCAGAAGAGGTCAGCGCTCTAGCATCAGCTTCATGCTCTTTAGCCTTTTCTATCTCGTTAGTAAGATCAAAACCTCGAACGTGGATCTCCTAGAGGGTTTCCCTCCGAGATTGGAAATTGGCGAGTTCGGCAATCCAATGTGCTTAAGTTTGAGCGGTCTCGGCAGCCTCTCTCGCTTGGACTTGAGCGGCTTCAGCATCGGCCCGGTAGATGGCCACGATCGGCTCTGCCTCGGCCTTTGCCTTTTCGGCTTCAGAGTTGGCCTTTGCAAGTTCAGAAGCCAACCGAGCCTTGAGCTCCTCTATTTTCCTTGCCTGAACTGAGCTTTTCTCCTTCAAGCCTTGAAGCTGACTCTCGGCCGAATATTAGCCCGACAACAAGGTATCACTAAATCATGAGCATCTAAGAATAATCTAGAAACAGAATCTACTATAGTTTGTGCCAAATGCCAAAACAAGAGAAATAAGATGATGATAACGAGGAACAAGGACTGCGGACGCGGGCAACTACCTCGTAAGTCTCAGAAAGTCAGCCCGCGCAGGAACTTAGCGACCGCTAGAACCGAACACACCTGGATCTGCACATGAAGTTCAGGGTGTAGCATGAGTACAACTAACTCAAGAAGTAACAGAATTAAATAAGGAACTGAGAAGCAGTGACGAGCTATGAAAATACAGTTCATTTCAAAAAGTTTTCAATAAAGAGTGAACATGTTTTAAAATCCAGTAGTTTAAGTCGAATCAGTTCGAGCTCAAGTAAAACAATATGAAACTTCAAGAAAATGAAGTGCAACAATAAATAAGAGCAAGTACAGCCTCTCAGGGCAACAGTCACTCAACTCATCTCAACAGCTCATATTGTCGGCTCTCAGCCCTCAATACACACTCTCAATAGGTACTTGCGCTCACTAGGAATGTACAGACTCCGGAGGGACTCCTTCAGCAAGCGCTATATTGCTGCGGCGTGCAGCCCAATCTAATATTGTCGCAGCGTGCAGCCTGATCCAATATATATATATATATATATAGGCTTGTTGCGGCGTGCAACCGATCCAATATTGTTGCGGCATGCACCCCGATCCAATACCGTTGCGGTGTGCACCCCGATCCAATATACCTCGCATAGCTCACAGCTCGGCACCCAGGCCCTATCGCAGTCACTAGCCTCTCCCGCCCCTCGGGCTCACAGAACATCACAATAAACAGCTCAAATAGAGAATACAACAAGTATCAACAAGAAATGAGAGAGAGGTGAGATATAATACACAAGTAAGTCGGTGGGTGAGTACAAGACAGCAAGTAGCAGTCAATTGAACAAGTTTACGACCGCTGCGGGTCCCAAGAGTGATATCATATGGCATAAGCATGGTGTCTAACATAAAAGACAGTCAATTATTCAAACAAAGAGAAACAAGTAATAATAATGGACTATTCGACTTTACAGTCTCTCGGACAGACCAAGGCTCAATCCCTCATGGTGCACGCTCTCACGCCCATCACCTAGCATGTGCGTCACCTCTAAATATTCACATCATACAAATTCTCGGGGTTTCATACCCTCAAGACCATATTTAATACTGTTACTTACCTCAACAGCGTAGAAATCCTACTCTGAAATACCCTTGTCTCTCGAATCGGCCTCCAATGCCCCGAATCTAGCCACAAACAGAACGACATAATCAATATAGGCTAAAGGATCATTTCCACAAGAGAACTACTAAAATACAGCCCAAAATCCGAAATCGACTCAACCCGGTCCCCAGGCCCACGTCTTGAAATCCGACAAAAGTCACAAAACCCGAAAGCCCATTCACTCACGAGTCTAACCATACCAAATTTATCAAAATTTGACCTCAATTGCCCTTTCAAAACCCACTCTCCAATTCCCAAGCCCTAAACCCCAAATTTACAACTCAAATCCATTATTAGGTGATGAAGAAATCCATAGATTCACGAATTTAGACAAATCCGGGTTAGAATTACTTACCCCAACGTTTTCCTATAAATTCCTCAAAAACCTGCCTCTCTCTCGAGCTTCTCAAGTCCAAAATCGAAAATGAAAGACAAAACCTCGAGCTGGTGTTTTTCTGCCCAGCAATACTGCACCTGCGGTCCATTGGTCGCTTCTGCGATGCCGCACCTATTCCATCGCAGGTGGGGATTTCACTTAAAATCATGACCTCGCTCCTGCGGCCCTAACCAAGTCCGCATCTGCGTCCTTTGCGGGTGTGGAAACAATCTCGCTTCTGCAGTCCCAACTCGCACCTGCGCTCCTAGGTCCGCTTTTGTGTCCACCGCAGGTGCGAGAATGACATCGCACCTGCGTCCTCTACCCAGATCCTTCTTAGCTGCATCTGCGGCTCCTCCTTCACTTCTCCGGGCTCGCACATGCGGTCCCCACTCCAAAGGTGCGGTTACACCAGTAGCTGTAGTTTCAGCTGCAATTCTACAACTAAAATCAATATGTTAACCACCCAAAATCACCCTGAGGCCCTTGGGACCCCAACCAAACATACCAACAGGTCCTATAACCTGATACGAACTTTGTCGAACCTTCAAATCACTCAAAACAACATCAAAACACCAAATTACACCCGGATTCAAGCCTAAGAACTTCTAAACTTCTGAATTCCGCAAACGATGCTAAAACCTATCAAACCACGTTCGATTGACCTCACATTTTACACACAAGTCAAAAATGACAACACGAACCTACTCCATTTTCCGGAATTCCATTCCGACCGTGATATCAAAATCGCCAGAATTCCAACTTTCGCCAATTCAAGCCTAATTCTACTACGGACCTCCAAATCACATTTCGGACGCTCTCCTAAGACTAAAATCACCTAGCGGAGCTAATGGAATCATCAAAATTCAAATCCGAGTTCGTTTACACACAGGTCGACATCTAGTCGACTTTTTCAACTTAAGCTTCCGATTAAGAGACTATGTGTCTCAATTCACTCCGAAACAACTCTGAATCCATACCAACCAACCCGATAAGATATTATACATCTGTAAAGCACAAAAGAAGCAGAAATGGGGGAAACGGGTCTATAACTCTCGAAATGACCAGTCGGGTCGTTACATTCTCCTTCTCTTAAACAAACGTTCGTCCTCGAACGAGTCTAGAAACATGCTTGGAGTCTCAAATAGGTGAGGATATCTACTCTGCATCTCCCGCTCACTCTCTCAAGTGGACTCCTCCACAGGCTGACCTCTCCATTGCACCTTCACTGAAGCTATATCCTTTGACTTCAACTTCTGATCATGCCGCTCCAAAATGGCCACCAGCTCCACATCATAAGTCATATCACCATCCAACTGAACCGTGTCTAAAACAAGGGATGGATCGCCGATATAATTACAGAGCATAGAAACAAGAAATAAAGGATGCACACTCGACAAGCTATGTCACAACCCAAACCGATGGGCCGCGACAGGTGCCCCAGTCCTATCTCTCGAACATCCATAAGCATGCGTCTAAAAATATAAACATTAATAACATACGTGAGGGAAACCTATCCAAAAGACATATGTACATATACATGCGGAATACAGTGGGCGAGCCGGCAAGGCTGCTATAGACGACTATATATCCAAAATTGGAGTCGTCAAGGCCACATACTATCCGACTATACATAACTGTCTACAGACCTCTAATAGAAAATACAACTGTACAAGGACAGGGCTGGGCCACGTCATACCCATGTATGTATACAAACATATCGTACCAAAATCATAAGCAGCTCTGGTTCAAGTGGAGCACGCCAACTCTCGCTGATCAAGCAACCTAAGAAGGGGAACGAGCAGCTTGCCTACCTGCACTTGCGAGCATGAAACGCAGGCCTCGGGAAATAGGGCGTCAGTACGAATAATGTACTCAGTATGTAAGGCATGAAAATCAATACATTAAAGACATAGATGAAACATGAAATAAAGAAATCCACCTGTAAGTCTTAATAACTTTGCAAATTCTGAAATATTTTTAATGTCATGCACGTGCGTATAAATGTCGTGTCATGCATAGGTATAGGTGTACATAACATCATCAAGCCTCTGAGGGCATCCCATCATATCGTCTCGGCCACTGTGGGCAACATCATCAACATATACCAACTGATCAGGTGGTGATGCGTATATAACGTCGTAACCTTTTTCCATATCTCATATACATATTAATACGCGTATATAATTCCATATGGTCATGGGTCAATGTACATGTATAAATGAATGAAAGGCATGAAAATACGTTAATAATTGCAATATTCCTTTCGGATAAAATTTATCAACTGCGTATTATTCTGAGACCCATGAACAGAATATATAATAATATGTCACATGGGGAATCAAGAGCATAGAGACCCATAGTATTTCTATGAATAGAGTCGTTTATGAAAGTTGTGTGTTTGCTCGTTTCTTCTGTATCATTTGGATCATGCCAAAAAAGAAAGAAGGGATAGCCTTAACATACCTGGAGTAGGGAAAAATCCGTATGATATTCTTGGGAAAGGATTCATCGTACTCCCTTAGAACCGCAAAACCTCACGTTGCTTAAGATGCTAAGAACTCTTGTTGGAATTTTTCTGTTTCAAGAAATCTTGTTGAGATCTTGTTGGATTGAGGTCGTGTCTGTTTTTAATGTTGGTAATATGGAGAAAATTATAAGACTACTTCTTGATTATCTTTAAGGTCAAATGAATCCCAAGATGCAAAATTTCTAATGTCTTTACGTAAGTGTCAAGTGTATGACACTTTATGTGGCCACCTTTCATTTTATATCATGAGCCACTTAATTTGAATGTGGAGGGGGGGCTGCCACCTCATGCCCTTTAATATTTATCCATTATATCTCAAATTACATAAAATACTACTCACTTTTAACATACCTTGTACACCTTACTATCATGGTCTTGTAGTACCTCGTATGGCACTAGTCCATAAATACCGGGTATTATAGCTCGGACCGTATTTTATTCCAAATCGAAAACCTTCAACGAAACTCATTTTCTTTAATTGGTGTACCCTTTATCCTTCATGGCACTTACTTATCACTTGTAAAAATAGCATAAATACGTTAACCTCAAGATAATCTCATCCCTGAGTCTACGTCGATTTACTGAAGACGAAACTATAACGTACGAAATGCGAGATGTAACATCCTTCCTCCCTTAGAAACATTCGTCCTTGCATGTTCAACTCCCCGGGATCTATATAAACTTTTGCAGAGTCGCCTTTGTAACAATACTACTAATGACTTCTCCTATAGAAACTCAATAATTCAATGCCACATAGGACCACAATAATCAATAACAACAATGGCCTCACACGACCAATGACAATAACTAACACAAGAATCCATACACGTACTTTAATATTGTAATGTCTCAGTCAGACCCTCCTCTGGAAGAGGAAATAAGTGAGGATATCTAGACTTTATGTCTTCTTCGGCCTCCCAAGTCATGTTTCCACATATTTGTTTCTCCAATGTACTTTCACTGAAGCTACGTCTTTAGTTCTCAATCTCCGAACCTGTCAGTCTAATATAGCAATGGGAGTTTCTTCATATGATAGTTGCTCTGTGACCTGAATGTCATCAACTGACACGATTCTAGAAGGATCTCTGATATTTTTCGGAGCATAGACACATGAAAGATTGGATGTACAGATTCCAAGTCCGAAGGTAAGTCTAAATCATATGCTACCTGGCCTACCTTGCGTGTGACTCTATATGGTCAAATGTACATAGGGTTAAGTTTTCCTTTCTTACCGAACCTCATGACACCTTTCATCAGTGATACCTTTAGGAATACCTAGTCGTCAACCTGAAACTCCAAGTCTCGCTGTCGATTATACGCATAATACTTCTGACAGCTTTGAGCTACTAATAGCCTTTCATGTATAAGCTTAATTTTCTTGATTGCCTGTTGTACCAATTCTAGTCCTACTAACGTGGTTTCCCCGACATCGAACCACCCTATAGGTGACCTACATTTCCGTCCGTAAATAGCTTCGTATGTATCCGTATGAATACTGAAATGGTAGCTATTATCATATGAGAACTCAATAAGCGGAAAATGATCATCCCAGCTACCTTTGAAGTCTATTACATAAGCGTCAAGTGTCTGAATAGTACGCTCAGCTCGTCCGTCTTTCTATCTGGGGATGAAATGTTGTACTAAGACTTACCTGAGTCCCCAATCCTTTTTGGAAGAACCTCCAGAAGTTAGCTGTAAATTGAGCTCCTCTATCCGAGATAATAGATACAGGGACACCATGTAGTCGTACTATCTCCTTAATATAACGCCTTACATAATCCTCTGTGGAATATGTAGTCCTAACGAGCAGAAAAGGCTAACTTTGTAAGCCTGTCAACAATCACCCATATCGAATCGAACTTACGCTGGGTACGAGGTAAGCCTACGATGAAATCCATATTGATTACTTCCCATTTCCAAGTCGGAATCTCCATAGCCTGCAATAATCCACCGGTTTTTTACGCTCGATCTTGACCTGCTGACAGTTAGGGCACTAAGCAACAAATTCTGCTATATCCTTTTTCATCCCATCCCACCAATATATTTCCCAGATATAATGATACATCTTTGTTTCTCCTGGATGGATAGAATAACGAGAATAGTGAGCTTCTCCCATGACCTGCCGACGTAGCCCTGCAACATTAGGGACACATAATCGTCCTCAATATCTGAGGACCCCATCTTCTGTAACCTCAAATGGTGTTTTCTCCTTCTGAGGGGTTGTATCCCTATAATGAACTAACACAGGATCCTCGCACTGGCATTCCTTTACTTCAGTTACTAAAGAGGATGTTGCCGCATCCTGAATAGTAATTCCAATATCACCTAAGTCCAATAACCGAACTCCAAGACTAGCTAGCTGATGAAGCTCATGGGATATTCCCCTCTTCTCTGGCTGTAAATATGAAAGGCTACCTATATATCTACGGCTAAGGGTCGGCTACCACGTTCGCCTTCCCTGGATGGTATAAAATATCAACGTCATAATCTTTAAGTAGCTCCAACCATCTCCTTTGTCTTAAATTCAATTCCTTTTGCTTGAAGATATACTGAAGGCTCTTATGATCCGTATAGATATCAACATGAATTCAATACAAGTAGTGCCTCCATATCTTTAGTGCATGAATCATTGCGGCTAACTTTAAATCATGGGTTGGGTAATTCTTGTCGTGTTTTCTGAGTTGTCTAGAAGCATAAGCTACAACCTTACCATGTTGCATCAGTACACAACCCAATCCAATGCCCGAGGCGTCACAGTAGATAACATAACCATCGGTCCCTTCTGGGAGCGTTAGAACCGGTGTTGAAGTTAACCTATCCTTCAAAGCTTGAAAACTCTGTTCGCAAGCATCAGTTCATTGAAAATTTTCTCCCTTATGAGTCAACATTGTCAAAGGTGCTGAAAGGGAAGAAAATCCCTCTACAGATATCCTGTAATAACCTGCCAAACCGAGAAAGCTACAAACCTCCGTCAGTGTCGTGGGTCTAGGCCAAGTCTTTACTGCCTCAATCTTTTGTGTATCATCCTGGATACCTTCACTCGAAATGATATGCCCAAGGAAATCTACAAAGTCCAACCAGAATTCACATTTAGAGAATTTTGCATACAACTTCCCTTTTTGTTTCTCTGAGCATAGTACGCAAATGATATGCATGCTCAGCCTCTGAACGAGAATACACCAATATATCGTCGATAAATACAATTACGAACAGATCTAAAAAGGGCATGAACACACGGTTCATCAAATCCAAGAATACTGTTGGGGCATTGGTCAAACCGAACGACATAATACAAAACTCAAAGTGCCCCTATTTGGTCCTCAATGTTGTCTTCAGAATATCTTTCTCCTTAACTCTTACCTGATGGTACCCGGACCTCAAGTCTATCTTTGAGAAACACTTGGCACCTTGTAACTGATCAAATAAATCATCAATCCATGGGAGCGGGTACTGATTCTTCATCGTCACCTTATTCAACTGTCTATAATCAATACACATCTGTAAGGAACCATATTTATTCCTCACAAATAACACAGGTGCTCCCCACGTTGATGTACTAGGTCTGATAAAGCCTTTCTCAAGTAAGTCATTTAGTTGTTCCTTCAGCACTTTCAGCTCTGCAGGGGCCATTCTATAGGGAGGAATAGATATTGAATGAGTATCTGGTAGTAGGTCAATAGCAAACTCAATTTCTCGCTCTGGCGGAACTGGAAGTTCATTGGAAAAAACATCGAGAAACTCATTAACCACAGGGATGGATTGAATGGTTGGTGACTCTACTTCCACATCCTGAACCCAAACTAAATGATAAATACAACTCTTTCTGATCATCTTCCTTGCCTTGAGATAGGAAATAAATCTACCTCTCAGCGACGCCGTATTACCTTTCCACTCCAAAACGGGCTCCCCTGGAAATGGAAATCGGACTATATTTGATCTACAATCAATGTTGGCATAACAAGAAGCCAACCAATCCATACCCATTATAACATCAAATTCTACCATATCTAACTCGATTAGGTCTGCTAAGGTAGATTGAATATGAACCACTATTATACAACCCTTATATACTCGCTTAGCTACCACTGAGTCCCCAACAGGTGTACACACCTCAAAAGGTTTAACCAATTCATGTTTTATCCCAAACTTACTAGCAACTAACAGATTAACAACATCAGGTGATGACTCATGATCCTGTCATCATGCCAACGCATAAATGCGGTTCTGAGGACAGTTAGAGCTAGATGCTCTGCCTCTGCCTCTACCACGGCTCATTAGTGCTTGTGAACCTTTCCTAGGGGGGCGTACTAATGATGACAAACCAACTACATATCCCGCTGACTGAGCTATGCTTGCATCACCTCTCGTCGGAAAGTCCCTCATTACATGGCCTGGATAACCACAAGTATAACAAACACCCAACCCCATACGGCATTGCCAGGCATGCTGCTTACCACACTGAGCACATCATGGAAAGGGTGGCCTCATCTGACTTGACTCACCCCTATACTGAGCACTTGGGGCCATGAAACTCTAACCAGGCCCTGAATATGTGGAACGATCAAATCTATTACCGCCAAACTGAGGGAGCGCGCTAGCCGATAGATAGGCTGGATACCTTGGGTATTGTGGTCTTTGACCACCTCGAAACTCACCAGAAGGACCCGAAGACCTCGCTCTCTTATTCTTGGATCTATCATGCTCACGATCGGCCCTCTACTTCTGCTTACGTTCCTCTACACCCTGAGCGTATGCCTGAATACGAGAAATATCCTTGTCTGGCTGAAGTGAGACCGACATACAATCGTTAAGCTAGTGCGACTCTAACCCCATCACGAACTGGTGAACCCGATCCTCCATCTTAGATACAATAGTAGAGCATACCTAGCCAACGAATCAAACTAAAAACTGTATTCTCGAACACTCATGTTACCCTGCTAAAGGGTCAATAACCTATCAACTCTGGCCCATCTAAGCTCTGGTGGCAGATAATGATGAAGAAAAGCTTCTGTAAACTCCTACCATACTGCTGGAGCGGCATCCTCACCTCTGGGAAATTCCCAAGACTGGTACCAATTAACTGCAACATCCTCGAGTCTATAGGAAGCTAGCTCAACTGACTCAGTCGCAATGGCCTTCATTACCCTCAACGTCTTCTGCATTCTATCAATAAATAATTGAGGGTCCTCGTTTGGATTTGCCCCCGTGAATACTGGAGGGTCTAAATTAATGAAATCACAAACCCTCGCACTAACGGACCTATCTGCATGACCAATACCTACTTCCTGACGCGGAGCCTGTGCAGCTACTAATCGAGTTAATAACTGAATAGCATCTCTCATCTCCTGACCCGGTGTATCTGACTGAGGGGCTGAACGTACAGGGTCGGGCGCAGAAGTTGGTGCCCCACGGAACTCTCCCGGAGAGGGCGGGAAGTGTGAGATAGAATCTCACTATGAGACTCTCCCCGAGCCCTGGTAACTCGTGGCCCTCGACTAGTAATCTCACCAGCCACGGACTTTTCCTTCTGGGCGGCAGTAGTCTTTGGAGGCATCGGTGAAAATATAACATATCGATAGGAACATGAATTCTTATATCGCATGATCTAAGATTAGAAGAGAAGAAAACATCCTAGATGTCTTGTAGCCTCCTGTTTATAAGTGTGGTTCACAACACACCCATAAACAAGAATCTACTAGACATTGTTTGTAGACAATCCTAGTACAGAACTGCTCTTATACAACTTTTGTCACGACCCAAACCGATGGGCCACGACGGGTGCCCGAGTCCTACCTGTCGAATCTCCTTAAGCATGTGTCTTAAGATATAAACATGAATAACATATGTGAGGGAAACCTATCCAAATGACATATGTACATATACATGCGGAATATAGTGGGCGAGCCGGCAAGGCTGCTATAGATAACTATAAATCCAAAACTGGAAGCCGACAAGGCCACATACTATCCAACTATACATAACTATCTACAGACCTCTAATAGAAAATACAATTGTACAAGGATGGGACTGGGCCATGTCATACCCATATATGTATACAGACAAATCCTACCAAAATCAAAAGCAGCTCCGGATCAAGTGGAGCACGCCAACTCTTGCTGATCAAGGATCCTAAGAAGGGGGGTCGTCAGCTTGCCTACCTGCACCTGCGGGCATGAAACGTAGGCCCCGGGAAATAGGGAGTCAGTACGAATAATGTATTTAGTATGTAAGGCATGAAAATCAGTACATGAAAGACATAGATGAAACATGAAATAAAGAAATCCACCTATTAGTTTGAATAACTTTGCAAATTCAGAAACATTTTTAATGCCATGCACATGCACATAAATTTCATGCCATGCATATCTATAGGTGTACATAACATCATTAAGCCTCTGAGGGCATCCCATCATATCGTCTCGGCCACTGTGGGCAACATTATCAACATATACCAACTGATCAGGTGGTGGTGCGTATATAACGCCGTAACCTTTTTCCATATCCCATATACATATATATATATATATATATATATATATATATATATATATATATATATACGCGTATATAACACCATCTGGTCATGGGTCAATATATATGTATAAATGAATGAAATGCATGAAAATATGTTAATAATCTCAATATTCCTTTCGGATAAACTTTTTCAACTGCGTATTATTTTGAGACCCATGAACAGAAGATATAATAATATTTCACATGGGGAATCAAGAACATAGAGACCCCTAGTATTTCTATGAGTAAAGTCGTATGAAAGTTGTGTGTTTGCTCGTTTCTTCTGTATCATTTGGATCATGCCAAAAAGAAAGAAGGAATAGCCTTAACATACCTGGAGTAGGGAAAAATCCGTATGATATTCTTGGAAAAGGTTGCACCGTACTCCTTAGAATCGCAAACCTCACGTTGCTTAAGATGCTAAGAACTCTCGTTAGAATTTTTCTGTTTCAAGAAATGTTGTTGAGATCTTGTTAGATTGAGGTCACGTCCGTTTTGAATGTTGGTAATATGGAGAAAATTATAAGACTACTTCTTGATTATCTTTAAGGTCAAATGAAGCCCAAGATGCAAAATTTCTAATGTCTTTACGTAAGTGTCAAGTGTATGACACCTTAGGTGGCCACCTTTCATTTTATATCATGAGCCACATAATTTGAATGGGGGGGGGGGCTGCCACCTCATGCCCTTTAATCTTTATCCACTATATCTCAAATTACTTAAAATACTACTCACTTTTAACATACCTTGTACACCTTACTATCATGGTCATGTAGTACCTCGTATGGCACTAGTCCATAAATACCGGGTATTATAGCTCGGACCGAATTTTATCCCAAATCGACAACCTTCAACGAAACTCATTTTCTTTAATTCTTGTACCCTTTATCCTTCATGGAACTTACTTATCGCTTGTTATAAATAGCATAAATACGTTAACCTTAAGATAATCTCATCCCCGAGTCTATGTCGATTTAGTGAAGACGAAACTTTAACGTACGAAATGCGAGATGTAACAAGCTAGGTGGAAAGGCAAGCTTGTAAGCCACCTCTTCAATCCTCTTAAGTACCTCAAAAGACCCAATGAACCGAAGGCTCAACGTGCCCCTCTTCCAAAACCTCATAGCACCCTCCATGGGTGATACCTTCAGCAGAACCTTCTCCACGGCCATGAAAGACACATCACGGACCTTCCTGTTCGCATAGCTCTTCTGCCTAGACTGCGCCATGCAAAACCACTCCTGAATAAATTTCACCTTGTCTAATGCATCCTGGACCAAGTATGCACCCAAGAGACTAGCCTTACCCAGCTCAAACCATCCTACCGAAGATCTACACCGCCTCCCATATAAAGCCTCGTACGGAGCCATCTGAATGCTCGACTGATAACTATTGTTATATGCAAACTCTGCGAGCGGCAGAAACTGGTCCCATGAACCCCTAAAATCAATGACATAAGCGTGTAATATGTCCCCCAATATTTGGATAGTGCGCTCGGATTGTCCGTCCGTCTAAGGGTGAAAGGTTGTACCCAACTCAACTTGAGTACCCAACTCTCGCTGCACGGCCCTCCAAAACTGTGATGTAAATTGTATGCCTCTATCTAAAATGATGGAAACTAGGACACCATGAAGGCCAACAATATCTCGAATGTAAATCTCAGCCAACCGCTCCGAAGAGTAAGTTGTACCCACTGGAATGAAGTGCGCGGACTTGGTCAGTCAAACCACAATCACCCAAATAGCATCGAACTTCCTTGAAGTCTGTGGGAGCCCAACTACAAATCCATGGTGATCTGCTCCCACTTCCACTCTGGGATCTCTAACCTCTGAAGCAAGCCACCTAGTCTCTGATGCTTATACTTAATCAGCTGACAGTTGAGGCACTGAGCCACAAACCTAACTATATCTTTCTTCATCCGCCTCCACCAATAGTGTTGTGTCAAATACCGGTACATCTTTGCGGCACTCGGATGGATGGAATACCGTGAGTTGTGGGCCTCCTCAAGAATCAACTCCCAAAGCCCATCAGAATTGGGCACACATATCCGTCTCTGCATCCTCAACACGCCATCATCACCAATAGACACATCTCTAGCATCATCTAGTTGAACCCTATCTTGAAGGGCGAGCAGATGGGGGTCATCATATTGACGCTCCCTAATATAATCATAAAGAGAAGTCCTAGAGACCACACAAGCCAATACCCGACTCGGCTCTAAAATATCCAATCTGGCAAGCTAGCAAGCTAAGGCCTGAACATCTAATGCTAGATGTCTCTCCGCTGCTGGAAGATACGCTAAACTCCCCAAACGTTTCGCCCGACGACTCAAGGCATCGACCACCACATTGACCTTCATGGGATGGTACAAAATAGTGATATCATAGTCCTTAAGAAGCTCCAACCATCTCCACTAACGCAAATTAAGATCATTCTGCTTGAAGAGATGCTGAAAACTCCGGTGATCAGTATAGATCTCACAATGAACCTCGTACAAATAGTGCCGCTAAATATTCAAGGCGTGAACAATAGTTGCTAACTCAAGATCATGGACAGGATAGTTCTTCTCATGGTTCTTCAACTAGCGCGAAGCATAAG
The DNA here is from genome assembly GCA_005239495.1 of Nicotiana undulata. Taxonomy (NCBI): domain Eukaryota; kingdom Viridiplantae; phylum Streptophyta; class Magnoliopsida; order Solanales; family Solanaceae; genus Nicotiana; species Nicotiana undulata. The sequence goes on from ML268159.1 coordinate 23,188, forward strand.
CAACCACTCTACCCTCCTCTATCAGAACACATCCAATACATATCCGCGAGGCATCACAATACATTGTGTAAGAACCAGAAGCTGATGGCAGAACTAGATTTGGAGTCGTGGTCAAAGTAGCCTTGAGCTTCTGAAAGCTCTCCTCGCACTCATCCGACCACCTGAATAAAGCACCCTTTTGGGTCAATTTGGCCAAGGGCGATGCAGTAGATGAGAAAGTCTCCACAAAACGACGATAACAGCCCGCCAACCCAAGAAAGCTCCTAATGTCCGTGGCTGAGGACGGTCTGAGCCAAATCTGCACTACCTCTATCATTTTGGGATCCACCTGAATACCCTCACTGGACACCACGTGCCCTAAGAATGCCACTGATCCAAGAAAAACTCACACTTGGAGAACTTTGCATAAAGCTTCTCCTCCCTCAATCTCTGTAACATAATCCTCATATGTTAGGCATGCTCCTCCTGGCTACGAGAGTATTATCAGGTCCAAATCCACATTATTATTGAGTAGCGAGGCGGTCGATGCAATAATAACCCAACTAAGGTTGGGATCGAATCCATAAGGAGTTAATAATTGTAATTAGGTTTATATTTAAGTGAGTTGCTAGTTTTGGGTCTAATTGCACTACCTCAAACTTGGTTGGTATTCTACTTCTATGTTTACTCTAATGCTTGCAATTAATAAAACTAAGGACAATATTTTTGTTTTTGGTTTTTCAAGTGTTTAAAGGGACTAGGGTCGTGACTTCTACCTAGGTGATTATCTAACGAATTATAAATTCTAGGGCAAGCTTGATTAGTTGAGGTTGTAATATAGCTATCACACCCGAGTGCTTGCTTTATACCTCTCGGTAGTTTGAGTGATTTTGCCCAGTTTGGCTTCCTCAAGTCCAAATAGGTGTTCATGCAATACAAGTGATATTAGCTCAAATCGGGTATTACTATCTCTAGGTTTAATCCTTTAATTGGGGCTATCAATTTCATGAGTTGACCCCAATTCCTTGTTAGCCTAGTTTTCCTAGATTTAGTCCTACTTTCTCAAGTAGAGACTAAGTCATTAAGGTATGAATCAATGTTTGCAACCATTAATTCTTGAGTTCTAGCAAGAACTAGGCTAAATATCACTAACTCAATCACTAACAAACCCTAAATCAAACACCCATTAAATACCCACACTAGGGTTGGGTCACAACCCTAGCTATGGGTTTAGCTACTCATGAAAATTAAAGAAATCAAAGAAGAATTGAAGATAGAATCCATAATATTAGATTATGGGATAAAAATCTAGTGTTTAGAGACAAATCTAGTACAAAGTTGCCAAAAGCGGTAAAGAAAATCGTCACAGGTGCTCTCCTAAAACATAACTTAACCTAAAAATGACAAAAAGTTCTATTTATACTAAGCTGAAAATATTGGACAAAAATGCCCATGCGGATGAGGTTGTGTGGCCGAAGCATTTTGAGTGCGGCCGCACACTTGCTTCTTCGGCCGCATAATTATGGTGCGGTCCGCATTTACTGAACTGGAGCTCTAGCTTTTACTTGGTTTTTGCGGACCACACAATTCTGAGTGCGGCTGTGCTCTTGATTATGCGGCCGCATAAAAATGATGCGGTCCCCACTTCTTCACTTTAGACTTGAACCAGCTCTCTGAACCTTCATTCTTGCGGACCGCACAATTGTGTGTGCAACCGCACTTAACATCCTGCGGCCTCACAATTTTGGTGCGGTCCGCACACTTTCATTTTGCCAAAATGCCAACTCTCTGATTCTCATCCATTGCAGTCCGCATAATATTGAGTGCGACCGCACAATAATTGTGAGGTCCGAACTTCTTGAGTTGCACAACTTCCAGTCTCTGAACTTTCTTCTGTAGCCGCACTGGAATTATGCGGTCTGCACAGCTGGCCTCTTTGCCCTGTTTTAGTTCTTGTTCAACTTTTGACTCCTTTATGAGTTGATTTTGATTCCTTTGGCTCATATTGCAACATTCATGTAAGCAATCACATTTCATTAGTTTTCGAGAATACCTTTAAGCATTTTTTACCTAAAACACAAGTAAAAGAGAGCAAATAAGAGGTCAAAGTCCCTACTTATCAGAGTACACCAAGATGTCAATGAATACAATAACGAATGAGTCCAAATAAGGATGAAACACACTGTTCATCAAACGCATCAACGTTGTTGGGGCATTGGTCAGCCCAACAGACATTACAAGGAACTCATAATGGCCAAATCGAGTCCTGAAAGCTGTCTTAAGAATATCCGAATCCCGAATCTTCAACTGGTGATACCCTGACCTCAAATAAATCTTGGAGAACACCCTTGCTCCTTGAAGTTGGTGAAACGAATCATCAATACATGGAAAAGGGTACTTGTTCTTGACTGTGAACTTGTTCAACAGCCTGTAATCAATGCACATCCTCATAGAACCATCCTTCTTCTTCACAAATAGAATCGGTGCACCCGAAGGTGACACTAGGCCGAATAAACCCCTTATCAAGGAGTTCCTGAAGTTGTTCTTTCAACTCCCTCAACTCCGTCGGTGCCATATGATACCAAATCAATACCGAAATCAATATCCCTGTCATACCAAATGTCCGGTAGATCTGCAGGAAACACATCTGAAAAATAACGCACTACCAGCGCAGAATCAATGGCAGGAGTCTCTGCACTAACATCCCTCACAAATGCCAAATAGGATAGACAACCGTTCTCAACAATCCGCTGAGCCTTCAAGTATGAAATCACTCTACTAAGTACATAGTCTATATAAATGCTCCACTCAACCCTCGGCAACCCTGGCATCGCCAACGTCACAGTCTTAGCGTGACAATCTAGAACAGCATGACATGGAGACAACCAATCCATACCCAATATCACATCAAAATCAACCATACTGAGCAGCAAAGATCCACTCTGGTCTCCATACCCCAAATAGTCATCACACATGACCGATATATGCGGTCCACAATAATAGTATCGCTCACAGAGGTAGATACATGAACAGATGAAACTAAAGACTCACATGGCATATTCAGAAAATGAGTGAAATACGAGGAAACATATGAATAATTGGAACCAAGGCCAAATAATATAGAGGCATCTCTGTGGAGAACTGAGACAATACCTGTAACCACAACATCTGAAGAAATGGAATTTGGTCTGGAAGGGAGGGCATAGAAACGAGCTTGGCCACCCCCTAATCTGCCTCCCCCTCTCGGGTGACCCCTAGCTGACTGGCTCCACCCCTAGTTGGCTGGGCGGGTGGTGGAGAAACTGGTGCTTATGACATAGACTGACTCCTCTGTGGAGCGGGACCTCCCACTATACGGGGACACTCCCTCCTCATGTGACCAAACTCCCCACACTCATAGAAACTCCCTGGTGCTGGTGCTGGGGACTGAAGGAAGCCCCGAGCATCGGGATAACTAGCAGAAGGACCTGGCATAGACAAACCTTGACCCGATGGAGAATGGGAAGAAATTTGTGCTGGAAGATCACCGAGAGATGAACGACCCTGTTGATAACTATGTGAACCATTGCCAGATGATGCACCACAGTGAACAGGGCGAGCTGTTTGGGCATGTCTGAAAGGACGACCTCTGTTGTGCTAGAACTGACCCCCAGAAGGAGCACCGCTGAATCCACCATATCCACGAGGCCTCTTGGCCTCCCTCTCAACCCTCTCCTGACTTCAAACCATCTCAATATGAGGCCATCTATCTCTGGTCATAAGCAATCGCAGCTGAAAAGTGAGGCCATCTATAAACCTTCTGATGCTCTCCCTGTCTGTGGAAACCAACCAAATATCATGACATCCCAACTCCGAGAATCGAATCTCATACTGTGTCACAGACATATCACCCTAATAAATATGCTCAAACTATCTGCACAGCTCCTCTCTACGGGACTGAGGCACGAACTTCTCCAGAAAGATAACGGTGAACTGCTGCCAGGTAAGGGGTGATGCGCCGACCGGCCTACGCCTCTTGTAAGCCTCCCACCAACCGAATGCATCCCCAGAGAACTGAAAGGTGGTGAATGTGATCCCACTGGTCTCCAGAATACCTATTTTACAGAGTATCCTCTAACACTTATCCAAGAAACCCTGTGCATCATCTCCCTCTGCACCACTGAATGATGGAAGCTGGAGTCTCCCAAACCTCTCCAATCTACGCTGCTCATCCTAAGTCATAGCAGGAACCACATAGTCTTGGGCAGTTGCAACCGGCTGGGCTAGTGGTTCCCTCGGTGTCTGGAGTCCTGTACAACCTGCTCAGGTGTGCGGGCGGCGGGAGTCTGAGTGACTCCCCCGGCTGGAGAAGTGGATGCAACCGTCGAGACAGAGATCGCCTGAGCAAGGTCAGTGCACACGGTCAGAATCTGAGCTAAGGCCTCCTGAAGGCCAGGAATCACGATGGGCACAGGTGGTGCATGATCTAGTCATGCAGGTGCATCCATAACTGGGATCTGGTCCTGACCTGGGGCAACTGGTGGATCAACAGGTACTGCCCCCAGTTGTTGTACGAGTTTCACCTCTTCCCCTACCGGGGCCTCTACCGTGACCTCGGCCTCTCGTGGCCCTGGTTGGTGGTACGGGTGGCTATGCATACTGCCCAGTAGTACGAGTCCTCAGATCTGTGAGAGAATGAAAAAACAGGAGTTTAGTTACCAGAATAAACAAATTCGCACGACAAGAACTCAAGAATGTGAAATTTTCCTAAGGGTTCTGCAGCCTCTCGAAGGTAAGTACAGACGTCTCCGCACTGATCCGCAAGACTCTACTAAACCTGCTCATGACTCGTTTGACCTATGTAACCTAGGCTCTTATACCAACTTGTCACAACCTAAAAACCTAACATGTAGTGATGGCACCTATTATGGAACTAGGCAAGCCGACATTCTCAATATGCTTTCATTTTATATAACAAAAGTGAGCTAAAACAGTTAAATTTAACAGAAGGTTTACATAACCACGGGATAAAGACATAAAACTCAAGTGCAGAATAATAGCCTGACATCAGGGTATCACTAAGTCATGAGCATCTAAGAACAATCTATAAACAGAATCTACTACAGCTTGTGCCAAATGCCAACAACAAGAGAAATAAGATGATAAGAAGGAGGAACATGGACTGCGGACGCCGGCAGCTACCTCGTAAGTCTTTGAAAGTCAGCCCGTACAGGAACTCAACGACCGTTAGAACCGTACACAACTGGATCTGCACATAAAGTGCAGGGTGTACCATGAGTACAACCAACTCAGCAAGTAACTGAATTAAATAAGGAACTAAGAAGCAGTGACGAGGTATGAAAATACAGTTCATTTCAAAAAGTTTTCAGTAAAGAGTGAACATGCTTTAAAATCATGTAGTTTAAGTCGAATCAGTTCGAGCTTAAGTAGAACAATATGAAACTTCCATAAAGTTCACAACAACAACAGATAGCAATGAAGTGCAACAATAAATAAGAGCAAGTACAGCCTCTCAAGGCAACAGTCACTCAACTCATCTCAACAGCTCATACTCTCGGCTTTCAGCCCTCAATACACACTCTCAATAGGTACCTGCACTCACTGGGGGTGTACAGACTCTGGAGAGGCTCCTTCAGCCCAAGCGCTACATTGCTGCGACGTGCAGCCCGACCCAATATTGCTGCGGCGTGCAGTCCAATATAATACTGCTACAGCGTGCAGTCCAATATAATACTGCTACGGCGTGCAGCCTGATCCAAAATATATATATGGTATGAAGGCTTGTTTCGGCGTGCAACCCGATCCAATACTGCTGCAGCGTGCAGCCCAATCCAATATACCTCACATAGCTCACAGCTCGGCACCCAGGCCCTATCTCAGTCACTAGCCTCTCCAGCCCCTCGGGCTCACAGAACATCACAATAAACAACCCAAACAAAGAATACAACAAGTGTCAACTAGAAATGAGAGAGCGCTAAAATATAATACATAAGTACAAGACAACAATTAGCAGTTAATTCAACAAGTTTACGGACGATGCAGGTCCCAACCGTGATATCATATGGCCTAAGCATGGTGTCTAACATGAAAGGAAGTCAGTTACTCAAACAAGGAGAAACAAGTAATAATAATGGACTATTCTACTTTACAGTCTCCCGGGACGAACCAAGTCTCAATCCCTCACGGTGCACGCTCACACGCCCATCACCCAGCATGTGCATCACCTCTAATATTCACATCATACAAATTCTTGGGGTTTCATACCCTCAAACTAGATTTAAAAACTGTTACTTACCTCAACAGCGTAGAAATCCTACTCTGAAATGCCCTTGCCTCTCGAATCAACCTCCAAATGCCCCGAATCTAGCCACAAACAGAATGAGATAATCAATATAGGCTAAAGGATCATTTTCATAAGAGAACTACTAAAATACAGCCCTAAATCCAAAATCGACTCAACCCGGGCCTCCAGGCCCATGTCTCAAAACACGATGAAAGTCACAAAACCCGGAAGCCCATTCACTCACGAGTCTAACCATACTAAATATGTCAAAAATTGACCTCAATTGCCCTTTAAAACCCCCAAAGTTCACTCTCCAATTCCCAAGCCCTAATCACCCAAATTTACAACTCAAGTCCCTAATTAGGTGATGAAGAAAGCCATAGATTCAAAAAATTTAGACCAATCCGGGTTAGAATTACTTACCCCAACGTTTTCCTTGAAATTCCTCGAAAAATCACCTCTCTCCTGAGCTTCTCAAGTCCAAAATCAAAAATGAAAGACAAAACCTCAAGCTGGTGTTTTTCTGCCCAGCAATACCGCACCTGCAGTCCATTGGTCGCTTCTGTGATGGCGCACCTGCAGTCCATTGGTCGCTTTTGTGATGGCGCACATGCAGTCCATTGGTCACTTCTGTGATGGCGCACCTTCGGAAATCCCATAACAGGTAAGGATTTCACTTAAAATCCTGACCTCTCTCCTTTGGCACAAAGACCTCATCTGCGTCCTTCACGGGTGCGGAAACCATCTCGCTTCTGCGGTCCCAACTCGCACCTGCGCTCCTGGGTCCGCTTTTGCGTCCACCGCAGGTGCGGGAATGCCATCGCACCTATGTCCTCTGACCAGATCCTTCTTATCTGCATCTGCAGGTCGCCCTTCACTTCTGCGGGCTCGCACCTGCGGTCCCCATTCTGAAGGTGCGGTTACACTAGTAGCGGCGGCTTCAACTGCAATTCTTCAACTGAAATCAATCTGTTAACCACCCGAAATCACCCTGAGGCCTTCTGGACCCCAACCAAACATACCAGCAGGTCCTATAACCCGAAACAAACTTAGTCGAACCTTCGAATCACACAAAACAACATCAAAACACCAAATTATACCCAGATTTAAGCCTAAGAACTTCTAAACTTCCGAATTTTGCAAACAACGCCGAAACCTATCAAACCACGTCTGATTGACCTCAGATTTGACACACAAGTAGAAAATGACACCGTGAACCTACTCCAACTTCCGGAATTCCATTCCGACCCTGATATCAAATTTTCCACTACAGTCCAAAATCGCCAAAATTCCAACTTTCGCCAATTCAAGCCTAATTCTACTACAGACCTCCAAATCACATTACGGACGTGCACATAAGTCAAAAATCACCTAACGGAGCTAATGGAACCATCAAAATTCAAATCGAGGTCGTTTACACACAGATCGACATCCGGTTGACTTTTTCCAACTTAAGCTTCCGATTAAGAGACTATGTTCAATTCACTCTTAAACCACTCTGAACCCAATCCAATCCAACCTGATAAGATATTATATAGCTGCATAAAAGAAGAAGAAATGGGAGAAACGGGGCTATAACTCTCGAAACGAATGGCTGGGTCGTTACACTTGACCTTCTGCTGCAGTTGTGACATTGAAATTTTAGCCTTCATTCCCGATCAGATCGGTCTGATCCTTGTGAGCCTTAGCCAACACAGCTTGGAGGTCCTTGATCTCCTCTTGTTTTTGCCCGCAGAGAAGTTTAAGGGTATTCCTCTCCTCCGAGAGCCCGTGAAGGTCGGCCTCACATCGGCTCAGCTCAGTTGGGGACTTGGAAAAAGCCTCCTTATGGAGTGCCAAAGCATGTATGAAAAAGAAAGGGATTTAGATAGAAGATGGAGGAATGTGATATCAACAAAGGAATTAAGACTTACCTGATTCAGGATTCGTTGAGCCTCATCGAAGAGGTTATACGCTTCACTCATGTCGGAAGCATCTTCGACCCTGATAACGCAATCTCGGAAGGGATTCGTCAACCTCGGGGGTCCTCAAAGCTTGGGCATCCTGAATTGCTTCTTCAAAAAACGCAGGGAGAGTAGGCGAGTCTCCGATTACTATTTCTCCAAGTGAGTCACTTGAGGCATTCTTTTCAGTTCGAAGGGATTCATGGCAAGTCCCTTCAGACGTACCCTCCGTGTGTTCACTTCGATGGGGGGCAGCCTCGATCTCCGACGACTTGGGGACTTTGCCCGACTCCTTCTCCAAGACCCCCTTGGTTCGAGGTAGGACCTCATCAACTACCACCGATTCAGCAGCCTTTGGGGCCTCGATGGTTTTCTTCACTCAGGCCACCAGTACGGAGTCGTCTTCTTCTTCTTCTTCTTCCTCCCTTAGCTGCAGAAGTACATCCATAGGAAGGGCAACAGTAACTGTCTTCGACTTACAAACGGGGGTTTTCTGGGGCTTTAGGACCCTGGAGGTCGAGGTCGAGGTCCTTTTCCTCTTATTATCCTTTGTCGGTTTTGGAACCGGAGCCGAAGTCTCCTCCTCGCCAGAAAGGGCCTCATGACCGCATCCTTGCCAACGCCTGCACATGAGAAAATTGAATAAATAGAAGAAAGGCATCTTAATCGAATCATCAAATACACAAAAGTGGGCTTATCATGATTCTTGGCCTCCCATCGGCCCTTTGCTAAATTGTTCCATGAGCGCTTGGCGTATGTAGAGGTCAAGGTCAGGTTCCAAACCCAGCTCTCGAGGTAACATAAAGGAACAAAATAACACATGAAAGCTAACAGTGGAGCGGTACTTACTATTCATGTTTCATTTCTCAGGAAATGGCATCTTCTCGGCGGGAATGAGGTCGGTGGTACATACTCGAATGAACCGGCCCATCCAGCCTCGATCCTTGTCCTCGTATATGCTCAAGAACAACATTTTGGTAGCCCGACACTGGATTTTTATCAACCCGCCTCGATAGAGATGGGGCTATACAATATGATGAGGTGATCGAGGGTGAAAGGGAGCCCCTAGACCTTGCTCACGAAGAATCGAGTAGAATAACAATTCGCCAAAAGGAAAGATGGATTTGGCCTAGGGTTATTTGATATTGACGACAGAAATCGACAATGACGGGGTAAAGGGGGAATAATGTGAAATGGTAAGTGTAAACACTTAGAAACCCTTCCACATGGGTAGTGATGTCCTCTTCAGGGGTCGGGATCACCACCACTTTATCCTCTCAGTTGCAGTCTCTCTTTACCTATTTGAGGTATCCCTCAGTTATCGAGCATATATACCTCGACATTGGCTCGCACCGCCTAGGAACCGATGAAGCCTTATCGATTTTGAAATCGGAGTTTAACGCGCACCCCCCAAGAATACACTCCCCAAGACAGGGTTCCACCAGTGTTTTCCCACCGGCCGGTTGATAAGATGAAGCAGCTTCTTTTTGTGGAACTGTTTTCGATGTTTTTGCCATTTTTTGTATGAGTTTGAAGAAAGATGAGGGTAATAAGACTTGATGCTTGAGAAAAGATTAGCAACAAAACCTAAAGATTTTGTGAAAAGGGAGAACTTAGGAGATGTAAGAGCCTTGGAGATTAGAGGAAAGTGAAAGTAAAATTTGAATCAATGTGAAGAGGGCCTATTTATGGGATTCACGGCGACGGTTCAAAGGCCCTAGCCGACCACCAACTGATACTCATTGATGATTTGGGGAACTGTACCGATAGAACGCTTCGGTCACTTCCGCCGCTTACGTTACGGGGATGACGTCATAACATGTCGAGGTAAAAATTCGAAGACTCAATTCGTTTCTTGTCATTACACTCCAAAAAATGAGGGGACTATCTCTATACGGTTAAAACCGGGCCTACCCTGTTTTACTATTTGACCGAGAGTTGGAGATTGCATCGAATGACGGCTTCGTAGGGAAACATACTACATCAAGAGGATAAGATACTGAGTTCAGAATCGAGGTACCTGTCAAGATCAAGGCTAGTAGCAACCGAAGCCAAATGGGACAGACATCGAGTAAGATTGAAAATAGCATGATAACGGAAAGGCGAGATATCCGTGACAGGTCGAAGATCATGGCGGAAATCTCGGAACGTATCCAATCACGAACGGCAAACTCGATAATTAGGGCATTTCCTTCTGTAATTAGAGTTATACCATAAGTGGAATTTTTCTACTATATAAAGGGGAGTTCTAATCATTTACACATCATTCAGAGACATCAAAACAACATAATTCCCTTTTCTCTCTTACACTCTTGTTTATCAGCTTGTTATATTTCAATTGTTTTTACATCAACCAGTTCGAGGGTATCCAAACACGAGGGCTGAGTTCCATTCTAACATCGGTTTGCTTTACTTTATAATTAAGTTATGTTATTTATCTTCATATTTATAAATTAGTATTGACTAAAATAACATATCCTTAAAATCACATTATAAGTTTGATTGTTATCCGATTTTAAGGGTAAACCATATGTCCATGTAATTTTTGTTTAAAAATATACATAACTAAAATACTTTTATTTTGAACTTCAAATTTCAGATTTTTCTCCTAACATCCCCATATCATATCCATGTATTTGGACAAATTCATACACATCGCGAATACACGTGTATCTTGGGTTTTACTTCAAATGATCGCAAATTGAGAAGAAGAAAAAAATACAAAATGTATGCCATTTACCTTGTAGTTTCAGTCCTTTGTACCACATTACATCATCTTCCAGCAACCTAACCTAGTCCAGTTAAGAAATTGAAGCCTATCTTGAAAAATTGAAGTGGCAGTTTGCATTTTTGGGTGGAATGTTACTTTCTCAATCACTGGTCACCTACTTTCTAGCACACCATTAATGTTGCTTACAAGAAGAAGAAGAAGAAAAAGCAAAACAAAGAGGAAGCATGATGTGAGATGTGGTTTCTTTTTTCCTTAAAACAATATATAGGAGTTATAGGGGTTAGATCCTTTCAATATATCCTCCAAAAATAGTGTGACACAACATGAAATGTATTACACCATAACCTAAAAAAATCAAAGGATCAATCTATATTCCCTACTAAAAATCCGGCAAAAAAGAGACCACAAAAAGCGACCAAAGTTGGTCGCTAAACAGTGAAAAAGCGACCAAAATGCATCCAAATAGGGTTGGTCGCTATTTTGATGGTCCCTTTACATTATAGACCAAAGTTGGTCGCTAATTAGCGACCAACTTTGGTCTCTAACGTAAAAGGACCAAATATTCCGGATATCAAATATAGAGACCAACTTTGGTCGCTTTATTATTTTAATAATATAAATTTAGCAACCAAAGTTGGTCTGTATATATAAATTACATTTTTTATTTATTTATTATTATTCAAAATATAACGACCAACTTTGGTCCGTAAATCAAATATTATATTTTAAAATCTGAAAACTAGCGACCAAAGTTGGTCAGTTCTTTTTAATTTTTTTAATTTTTTTATAGGTAAGCGACCAAAATTGGTCGCTTATGTCAAGATTTTAATATTGTTTTTATAAATAAGCGACCAACATTGGTCGCTATTCTGAAAATCTAGGTTAATTAGCGACCAATCTTGTCGCTATTGCCCAGAAAATTATTTTTTAAATAAAAAAGCGACCAAAGTTGGTCGCTTTTCTGGGTATAATTTTGGCAGAAACTGCTTGTTTTAGCAGCTACACCACCTGTCAGCATACCAAATTCCCTATTACAAGCAACAATAACAACAACAAAACCAACAACAACAACACAAAGTAAAGTTCAATAGAAAACACATTAAACTAACAAAACTAAGTTAACGCTTCTTACAAGCCCATTCGAAAACCGGTTCTATTGTCTAGTTCAAAGTATATAAAAGTACTCAAGGAAAACTAAGTATATAAAACTAAGTGTTCTTGCAGCATCCTCGTCCGAAAGTTGGATTGCCTCGCCCGACTCATTAGGTGGCTGACTGCGTATGAATTCCTCCACGTCAGCTTTGAAACGACCCTATAAGAAAAATTACATTGAATTAGTATTTCAAATTTTATATAAAAGTAAATCAAAATACTTAATGAAAAGTAAAAAACTTACATGTACTGTCGAGGCTCGGCCCTCGACCCACCTTTCTGGATCGGTCTCTTTCTTCTTCTTTATAATATGAGTCTCATTGAATAGCTCATCTTGCTTCATTGGCATCATAAAGCTGTTTGGTAGCTTTGGTGATTATCCTCGTAGTAATATTACTCAGGATGAGCTTGGATATAGCGAATAACTTGGATACAGTACCTGACAGGGTGTTTCTTTGATCAATTGTTGTTCTCATTAGCGACAATGATGATTAGAAGGCAATGGCATGTGTTTCAAACAGTGATGGTGTAGGTAGGAACTTAACATTTCCTAAGAAGATAAAAGAAGAGGTTATAGAAGAATTCTCTACTTCATTTTCCAAATTTAAACTTCTCTTGTTTGGAGAAATCAGTTGCCTATAAAGTGCACATATCACGTTCATCCAGATTTCAACATCCTGTAAGGTACCAACGTTTTTCTTGGTACCTTATAGGATGTTGAACTCTGCATGAACGCGATATATGCACTTTATAGGCACGGGATTTCTCCAAGGAAGAGAAGTTTGGAGAAATTTGTTGCCTATAAAGTGCACATATCATGTTCATCCAGATTTCAACATCCTGTAAGGTACCAACGTTTTTCTTGGTACCTTATAGGATGTTGAACTCTGCATGAACGTGATATATGCACTATATAGGCAGGGGATTTCTCCAAGGAAGAGAAGTTTGGAGAAATATGTTGCCTATAAAGTGCACATATCACGTTCATCCAGATTTCAACATCCTGTAAGGTACCAACGTTTTTCTTGGTACCTTATAGGATGTTGAACTCTGCATGAACGCGGTATGTGCACTTTATAGGAAGGAGATTTCTCCAAGGAAGAGAAGTTTAAATTTGGAAAATGAAGTAGAGAATTTCTATATAACCTCTTCTTTTATCTACTTAGGAAATGTTAAATTCCTACATACACCATCATTGTTTGAAACACATGCCATTGTCTTCTCATCATCATTGTCACTAATGCGAACAACAATTGAAGACACACCTTGCCAGGTACTGTGTCAAAGTTATTCTTGGTGGAAGTTCTATTGCATGTCTAATAAAGTCATCAACCCTTTCTACAAAATCCTCCCGTAATCCCCGCTGATTAGGATAATTCATATTGTACATCCAAGTATGATGTTAAACTAAAATTCCAATACATAAACTAAAAGGCTCAATTCATATCCTAAAGGCTCAATTCATATCCTAAGAGTTTAATTCATATCCGCAAAAGTTCAATTCATATCCTAAAAGTCCAATTCATAAACTAAAATTCCAATTCTTAAACTAAAATTCCAATACATAAACTAAAAGGCTCAATTCATATCCTAAGAGTTCAATTCATATCCACAAAAGTTCAATTCATATCCTAAAAGTCCAATTCATAAACTAAAATTCCAATTCATAAACTAAAATTCTAATACATAAACTAAAAATTCAATATATAAACTAAAAGGCTCAATTCATATCCAAAAATTTCAATTCATAAACTAAAATTCCAATACATATCCTAAACCCTAAATTCTAACTAAACTATCAAGACAATACAAAGTATAATTCAAATCTAACTAAACTAAATTCAACGCTAATTAAACTAATTAGTTATTAAATTAATTAACAAAACTAATTAAAACAAGACATAAACCCTAATAGTCAATAAAATACAATGTTCAAAGAATTGAAACACTAATTGAAATAATTGTCACGACCCAAATTCCCATCCTTTGGGCCGTGACTGCGCCTAACGTTGAACCCGCTAGGCCAGCCAACGTATAACTTGCAACAGTAATTTAAAATCATTTAATAATGAACAAAACGATGGTTCGTCACTTCCAACAAATTCCTGTAAGCTTTGCTTAATAAAAATAACGAAACTTTAAGAATGCGGAGAATAAAGACATGACAAACATGAAATAACGTAAAACTTCCCACACTAGTAACTCTCAAAACTTTACTGAGCCTTCCAAATCCCTTCAAGTGTTTCACAGCAGAGAAATAATAATAATATCTTAGAAAAGCTCAAAATGAAATGTTAAGACATCTACAACGAACAATCCCAAAA